>JAUMJK010002095.1:0-51646 GCA_033558105.1 Coccyzus lansbergi
GCCGGGGTTCGGCCCCTGCGGCTCCGGGGGCGGCGGCGGCGGCAGCAGCAGCGCCGAGCGGGCCGGGCTAACTCCAGGCCCCGCCGCGCACCTGGTCCAGGTTCTCCTCGCTCCCGCTGTCCTCTGTGTCGGAGTCGATGAGGACGCGGCCTTTCCGCTTCTTCACCATGGCGGAGCCGGCTGCCCGCGCCCCGGCGGCGGCGGCGCGGCGCTCACAGCGGCCCGGCCCGGCCTGCCCCGCGCCGCCTGCCCGCCCGGGATACAAAGGGCACCGCGCGTGCGCAGCGCGCCCGGACGGGAGACGGGGGCGGGGAGGGAGGTAGAGCCAATGTATGGGGCGGGGTCGGCGCACAAGCGTAGAGCGGAGGGGTTTGCGGAGGGGGCGGGGCCAAGGCGGGGGCGGGGCCAACACGCAGGCGCAGGACAGAGGGCTGGGGCGGTGGGCGTGGACAAGGTAAGGGTGGTGTCGGTGTGGGCGTGGCCGTGAGGGGGCGTGGCCGAGGGCGGAAGCGGTGGCGTGAGGAGTGGCGGGGCGGCCGGTCACGGGGCCGGGAGGGTCTGTCCTCGTCTCCCACCCCTGGGCTCGGTGGGGATCGGTGCGGGTGTCAGGCCGCGGGGGGGACTGAGCCCGCGCACCGGAGAAACGCGGTATGACTCCTACTTCTTGTACTTGTCTGCCCAGGGAGGTGGTTGACTCGCCTTCTCTGGAGGTGTTTAAGGTGCGGGTGGATGAGCTACTGAGGGGCATGGTTTAGAGATTGGTGGGAATGGTTGGACTCGATGATCCGGTGGGTCTCGTCCAACCTAGTGATTCTGTGATTCTCTTTTGGGGCTCGGGGGCTGCGGCAATGGCCCGGGCGCCGCTCTTGTGGTGGGGCTTCCCCCTCTCCCATGGCGGAGCTTCCCCTCCCCTCCGATGGCAGCTTTCCTCCCCTCTCTCCCTCAAAAGGGACGGTGGTGAACAGGCTGCCCGAGAAAGTGATGAAGTCAGTATTCCCGGAGGTGTTAAAAAGAGCGCTTGGATGTGTTGCCTCAGGACAAGGTTTCAGTGGGCAAGTTGGCCTTGTGTTGGTGGTGGCACTTGGTGATCTTAGAGGTTTTTTCCAACCTTAATGACTCTAGGAATCTAAGATGTTTAGCGAATGCTCTGTAGCTGTTCACAGATGCAGACTGGTTTCTGACAGGAAAAGAGTAAAGCAAGCATATTGTCTCTTATTGCAGGAGAAAGAGGGAAAGAGGGTATTTGAAACTGGGAAGACAGGGAAAAGGAAGGGGCTGTCTCGCTGTGGCTCCATGAGAGTTTGTAACTGAGAATTATGTGGGTCTTCCAGGCTCAGAAGACTGTAGGTGAGAGGGACAGGGGAATGACTAGTTTCACGTTTAAATTAAATTCTGAGAGAGACTGAATGTGCTGGATGGTCCGGTGTGGCCCTTCTGTAATTTGTTTAGACTGACTCCCTTCTTATTCTCAGAGAGGCTCAACTGATTTGACATAATTTTAGGACTTATTCTGTGGCAAAATGAAATAGAACAAAAAAATGAAGCCCCAAAACCAGGCAACTAGTCTATGTAATCATATGAGTCAGAGATAATAGCCTCTGTAGAGCATTACATTTCAGGTTTTCCCTTATGAATTAGAGAACAACAGTGTGGCACAGCCTTCCTACAAGCAATGATGCAGAGAGAAGCAAAGGAAAGATTTTTCAGATTTTTTTTCCAAAACTTTATTAAAAAACCCTATTGAACTGTGGAAATTCTTTGGTCCAAGCTTCTCTGCAACCCTAAGATGCATTCGGGGGGCAAGGGGCTGGATGACTTTTAGAAGAAAGGTGCAGTATTGCTGTTGTAGGATGTAGTATGTGAAAAGTCTTGTCGTATGTCACTGTCAGCTGAGACTTGTCCTGGTCCATGTGGCAGCAAGGGTCTACCTGTGTGAACTGGTGTTTTTCTTGAAGGGTTTCATATAGATGGCATCTTTTTGGAATGTTCTTCTTGAGGTTGCTTTTGCTGATGTTACAAGTAATACCTAAACTTGCTTACAGTGAAAGGGATGAACAGGAATTGTTTTGTCTTGGTTTTCTATTTTCAACTTAATTTGAAGTATTTTACTTATTTTTTCTTATTTGCACGGGTATTTCGTGTCACGGGGGGAACGCATTGGGCTAAAATCATGATGTAAGCTGCAAGTCTGAGGAGGTGTAATACTAGATGTTACTTCTTACTCCTTTTATCAATGGCTTAGGTTTCCAGTTAACAACTCTTCTGAAAATCAAATATGTTTGTAAGAATCTTACATGTATTTTTTAAAAAATCTTTTTTCTCTCGTTAAAGGTAGAGGTAAACTACGATAACTAGAGTAAGATAGCTCTGGATACTGGTTTTGCTGTGAAATTGATTTCAAACCCATTAATCGCCTCACTGGAAGTGAATTCTTCAAGTTTACCAACATGGTTTTGACTATGATGTTGCTGAACAGCCCCTACTTATGTGGAAGATGCTGCAGGCACAAAGTTTTGCATCCCTTGCTTGGACCTCTCCTCAGCAATTCCCTGTCAAAATTGTATAGCAGCTACAGGAGGCCAGGGTCACAGCCTGAGAAGAAATCATCTTGGAAAAAAGTTGATCTCAGTTTTAAGAAGAGCATTGAGGTCTTAAAGACTCAGCTGAGCATGCTGAAGAAGGAGACCAAAGATCATTTAACAGGACCTGATGGTCAGTTATTAAGTCATTACCTGTTGGAACAGACAAGGGTGTTGTGGGAGTTTCGGAGCCAAGAAGATTTAAATAAATGGGTTATTTCCTCTGATGTAGAGATTGGAGGCAAAAGTGAAGTTTACCTCAAATTGGGTAGGAATAACCAGGCTGCTTTGCTGTATGGAAACCTCAATACAGAAGTACCCCGTGATGGGGAGACAAAATACAGTGGATATTGTAGTATGAGAGCTAAACCAGTAGTGGTAAGTACAGCTCTGTGTTTGCAGAGCTTCTGTTATTTAATCAGAGATCATTTTGGTGTAATCCCAGCAACAAGTGGGCTGTTGACTTCTGTGGTTGAAACTAATCGCTTCCAGGCATATTAGATGTTCCTCTATGGATGTAATTGCTGCTGTATCCTTTGTCCTGGAAGGAACTTTTTCTTGGATTTTCTTTTCCTTTGTTAGAAAAAGAATAATATATGTTTGATCATTTACTTATTTACAGTAGAACACACACTCATTAAAACAGCCCTGTTTGCAGTCTCTTTGCAAATGAAGGATCTGTAATGAACCTTTGTATCCAAAGGCAGTATGATTAAAATTAAAATTAAGGTATCTCTCTAAATTTGAAGTTAATGGAATGTGTCATAAGGGCAAATTTTCTGTGTTTTAACATTGCTTATTCATAAAACTTGGTTTAGGTGAATGAGCTCATAATTTTTCTCACAGGAACAAAAAATAATGCTTTGTAATGTACTTCTCAAAGGTCTGACTCTGAGCATACATCAGAAAAGCAAATCTTTGCTAGCTCAGAACTGAGCTAAACAGAGCCAGATATGGATGTGCTTATTATTGATACTATTCTATTGTTTGTGACTTGGAGCAATTACACAGGTAAAATCTTTTCTGGGCCAGAAACTTGGAGAATGAGGAAGCAGCATCCATGGGCAATGAGAGGCAGATGAACGCTAAAGTGGTGACACCAGGTCAGGGAATGGAACAGTAGATTAGGCGTCACCTCACTTAAATTCCCAAGACTGCTGCTGACTACTGCAAATGTGACTCAAACTTTCACCTCCTAATTCTGAAGTAGTGGCATGTATCAGTTCATCTTTATAAAGCAGTGTGAAATCAGAAGGTGAAAATAAATACAAAGGCTCTTATTTATTTACGTAGAAAGGCTCAAAACTAACGAAACCATAAAACCAAGCAGCCACAGCCCTTATACTGGTGTGTTTTTTGTGTATTCAACCTATTACCTCTAGGATGAATTGGTAGGACAGTTGATGGGAGTAGTGCTGTAAGATGAAAGGGAAACTTCTAACATTTTGGTGCTAATTTTGACTCGTTTTAAGCAATTCTGGGCAAGAATAGCCCTGCTCCCCATCGCTCCAAGCGACTCAGTGTAACTCTCTGAAGGCTCTTATCTGCTAATATGTAGATCATATTACTGGGATTTTTAAGGTCTTCAAAAGAAAAGTGCAGTTGAGCATTAGGTGTGTGCACAATCCCTACCATTACATGCAGTTAATGACAAAAAGCAGTGGAAAACAATAAATGCTTCCAGTGCTTGTCTTGGCTTTCAATAAGGGAAGTTATCACAGGGAATTATCCGACATCTTCAATTTCTTTTAATTACTTCTGAGTAATCTAGTAAGTACTGACCACAGGATGAACTACGTGGCCACCGATCCATCACTATAGGGTTTTTGTGCTTGCCCCACAGGGTACTAGAAAGGAGGTCTGATTTCTTAATAGTTACAAGATTGTAGTTTATAAGTAAAGCACGAGTCCTTAGATTGGTGATACTGCAATTTATGGGCTCTAACACAGAGCCAAAGGAAATTCAGTGAGATCAACAGCTGGCATGATGAAAGTGCCAGCCAGTTTTCCCTGTATCACAGCAGATATTATTTGACATAGTAATGAGGGCAGTGAAGAAAGCAATAGTGCACTGTTTTTCATAACAGAAGCTTCCCTTTATTAAGAAGGAATAATTCTGTTTATTAATAACTTTTAGGGGTCTTTTGCTAGGAAGAAATATTATGACTGGTCTAACTTCAACAGTCTGTATTTACGTGTCCGTGGAGATGGCAGACCTTGGATGGTAAACATATATACAGACCCTTACTTCTCTCATCAAAAGGATGACCTCTACAACTATTTCATGTTCACCCGAGGAGGCCCATACTGGGAGGAAATAAAGGTGAGCTAATGTGTGTGTCAATCGATACTGCCTTGGTGTCCAGGCTGTAGCTCTGTGGAAGGGGAATTCTTTCAGCAGTAGCTGTTGCTGTCCATTCAATGTTTCTGTTATGTTTGCTGGTACAACAGACACCTGCCTTTGTCTTGAGAATTCCCAAAACAGTAAATCACAGGATTGTAGGAGGCCACCCTGCATCAGCTGTATTAAAGCTGTGATCTACCATATGCTCACCTAAACATCCACTGTTAGTGGTTACTGGAGCAAAAGAACAGGTACAATGGTTGAAGCTTAGCAGATGTTGCCAGGAGCGTTCCCTGATAACTGGGGGATATAGGTTACCCCTCAACAGGATTTGCTTAACCTGCACCCTCACTGGAGTCAGAGACTTGGAGATTTGTCTTTTCTGGCCTTTGAATCTGAGACACAAAATAATATTTATAAGAAGTGGGAATTTTTACACTTTTTCTGATGAAACTTGGGGAGCTTTTGTAATTTGCTGATGACATTAAGGAGGTTTGCACATCGTTATGAATTCAAGTTGAGCACTTTGTAATAGTGTTGTCAGGTCCACTGTTTCACAGATGAGGAGTCAGGGGGATGTTTTGATGTTGCTGGCTTGCATGTTTCCTCTCACCCACACAAGCCAATGCTCCTGTTTCCCCTCCTCTTTCTTTCTGCCACTGCATTCAGAGTAACTTTTACAGTATTCTGAGCTACCGTGCTAGAGTACCAGTGTCTCAGTATGATGTTTGTGCTATGAAATGCACAGCTCGGGGAGGGATACTGTTGATATACATGCATGCTAACTTTCCATTAATTTCTATTTTATGCTGAAATGGTACTGGAAGGAGATATTCTAGGTGTTAACAGCCACCTTCTGTGCTTCGTCCTCTCATTGTGTCCTAACAGGGTAACTGTCTTGCACAACAGCTACAAATGGCTGCTACAGAACAGCAGGGAACTGGTGCTGGCTGTGAGCGGTTAAAGGGTTAATATGGCCCATTTCTCTATGCCTGTTCTATGTCCCCAGCCTATTCAAAGGTTACTGAGGCAGGGGTTTTAATTTAATGCCACCAGTACATAGAATAAAAACTTAAAGTCTGGTTTGGTTTGGTTTCTGCCAGATTCCATTCTCCAAATTCTTTCTCTCCAGTCGGGGAAGAGTCCAGGATGACCAGCATCCTCTCTGGTTAGACAAGGTAAGTTTTCTATAGGCTTTATCTGCCTGAAATATCCTTCAAGATTATGTTGTCGTGGTGTAGGTGATTTACAAATCTTTTAATGTTTGTGAATCTGAAGGGCCTTTTCTTATAATGTACTTTCCTTGTGTCGTGGCCTTTGTATTTAAATTATGCTACTTTGTTTTAGCAGTGCAAGTTTACTTCGAAGTAGCTCAAAAATAAGATATCTGGATAACCAAGCAACAGCTTACAACTTCCTTGGCTTAAAAAAATAAATTAATAAATAAATAATTTGGAGGGGAATGACCAAAACCTAAAGTGCCTAAAGTTGGCACAGTACTGCCAGAAATATTAACAGTAAAATTAAGTATCATAAACTTCCTTCCTGACAGAAGACTGTAAGGGATATTATATAGTGAGATTTTATTTGAAGATATACTGTTTCAGTGACTTTGATAGTGAGCAGCAAAACAATGCATTTGAAGGCTTTTTTTTTTTTTTTAGGTTTTTTTTCAGGCTCTGAAAATATCAAGTAAATGTAGCGACTTTAATTTTGTTTCTAAAAATAGGTAGACTAATTCATGGAAGGAGGTGTTTTGTAAAAAGTTGCTTCTCTATCTTTTTTTCTTTTCAATTTCAGTGACCCTCCTGTACATAGGGGAGGGCAGCATAACATCCAGTGAATGCCAACAGGAAAACAAACATTAGAAATACATATGGTGAGAAAATAAAAAGCCCATTATTTGAATAAGTGTTAGGCATCTGGAATGTTGCTTTCGGTTCCCAATTTCCTTAATGAAAAAAAAAATTAGGAAAAATTTGAAAGCAATTCAGTGACAGGCAGTGTGAAAGTATTCTGTTTTAAAGCAAAGCTGAGTCTGTAGAAAGCAAGGATGAATGATATGAAGAAGGTACCCAATTAAAAGAAAAAAATATGCTTCATGGAAGAAAGTTGCTGTATCTAGATAAGCAAGCTGTTTCTTGGTTATCTAGATACATAAAAAGCCTATGTTTAAATACAGACACTGAAGACTATCTGGTTTGGAATATACAGTAATTCAAAATGGTAAATGAAAACATGAAATTGTATGTGAGGTGTTTAAAAATGTTTACCAGGAGTCAGAGGGACAAAACACTATTTAATCTAAGCATCCTCCACTTGATTTTCATTCCTTGTTATCTTATGCTTAGTATTTCACAGTAAAAGTTATGTACTTGCCGATAATGTGAAGTGTGATTTTACAAATCTAAAGAAACCTAAAAATAGGGGAAGCAGTGTGAAGGCAGTTAAAGATATCTTTATAAAATTGTTTGGTCCCTCAGGATACTACTATATGTTTTCCCATGCACCAAGAAAGGCATTGTTAAACAGGAATAAAAAGGCAGGAAAGATGTACCCAGGCCTTGCAAAGGAATAGATTAGAGCAGAGAGCTTAGGAGACTCCCATAGTCATCTGTAACACTAATGAACCGTAAAGACGGAGCTCTAAAAGCTCTCTGGACTCCAGAAACCAAGAGGTTGATTTCAAAAATTAGAATGATCTGAGTGTTGATGCGTTTAATTTCCTTTAGCTTTGTTCTGTTATTTATTTAGCATACATTTACAATATGTATTTAGTTTCAGCCTACAATTAAACTTTATCCTAGGCATATTTTCCTGCATGTACAATAGTCCTTTAAATCACAGATACAGCTCAGACCTGTGTTTCTAGCAGGGAGCAGCTGAAGCTTGATCAGCTGCCAGCCACTGGCGTGCTTGGGAACTGCTAACATTGGAGACTCTGCAAGGTGGTTGGTTACACATAGGAGCTGAGAGCAGTTTCAGGCAAGCTACGGGCTGGTTGGAAATATGCCTGAGCCACACATTTCTATGGCATTTATTAGTTAGAATAATTAAAAAAAAAATAGGACTAGGGGCCAGGGAAAACATAAGAGGAAAGGTATGAGGAATGGTCTCACATTGAAGAACATTAGTCTGGAAACAGAAACTAAGCACCTTGTCTTAATATAAAACTCAGTAAGGTTTGAGGCATTTCAAAATATCTGGCTTGATATACTTTTACCCTATGCCAGTGTATGATTTGATTTAGAATGCAAGCTTTCTGCCATCCTCAATTAAATGTGTTCCCTGCTCACATAAGAATTATGATAGGCTTTATGAAAATGTGCTTGTATGCCCAGTTGTGATCAAACTGGGGCTACACAAAAACCTTGAAGGATAAATACTGCAGTGCCGCCTTAGGCTCAGACTGTTAACAGGGTTGAAAAGAGGTTCAACACAGTGGTAGAAAGGCAAATGGGAAGCAGTTTCCTACTGGGGCCTGAGTTGAAAATGTGGTAGTGAAGCAGTCAAGCCTTAAGAAGTAACGCTGCTCCTCAGGCAAAGGTATGGACAGCCATTAATTTATGTTCCTTTGTAAAACATGGAAGTGACTGATACAAATTTATTTGATTGTAAACTTGTTAACACTGGTCTAATGCATGTATCTTTTCATTAGGTTAGTACTCTCGGATTCACCATTGGAGATAAAGTAGATGGTCCATTCCAGCTGGAGATTGATTTTATTGGCTTGCTAAATGACAGAGCTCATACAGAAGAATTTGCCTATGAAACATATGAAAAGAACCCTCGGGTCTAAGTGAGTCTGGTGTCCTTTGGGACATTGTTCAGATGCTTGGTTTAATTTCATAAAACTGTTGTTAACACGGGGCTTATGACAACTTGAAGATTCTATGTAAACATTAAAGAGATCAGTCCCTGAAGTGCTGACTGTAGTAATCTGACTAGAGTGACACTGGTGGCATCTTACAGCTGCCAAATACAGAATCCTGGAGAGACAGTACATACAGGACTGAAACAGCCAGGGGAGAGTTGTGTTGCAGTCTTGCAAAGCAGTAACTGTGGACAGGATAAGCTTTGGCTTCTGTCCTGACCTTTACAGAAATAAAAGTATTTCATGTGCTTGTCATTCTTTTTTATACAATAATTCTATTTGCTACTTTATACAGTCTCTAAAAAGTTCTAACACACTCACAGCCACTAATTTTCCACTGGGTCAAGAATGATGAGAATTAATGCCCTGAGGAATGGTGCTGAAGTGTGACTCAGCTGCTGAAATTTACCAAGAGCAGCACCACTACTGGAAAAGGCAGAACTATTTCTAGCTTTAGCTTTCATGTTTCTGCATAGCTAAAAAAATAAAAAGCTGCCGCTGCCAGGGCTGAAGTAGTAGCTATACCAAGGGCTTGGCTTTTAGTCTTACAGGGTGGGTGGGGGGGAAACCCCCAGTGGTGTCTGCTCCCTTAGGCCACCCAGCTCAGTTTGATTCGCACCATTACAGGGTAGATCAGGTCACACTTTTCCAATGGCTGGAAGTGATTTAGCTCAGCTGTTTTGTAGAGTAACAGAACCTAAACACCTCCCTTTTTCAGATAAGCTGGGATTTTGGTAATTTGAGTAATTTTCAGCTGTAACAAACTTAGTCTAATCAAAGCAGTGCCCTCAGCTGCAGTGACTCAGTTTAAGCGTACTTAATAATTAAATGTACCTATATTTTACATGAAAAGTGCCACCAAAAAGCAAGCTGAAGCAGTGTATAATGCTGTCATTTTGCTCTTGCACAGAAGTGAATAGCTTAAGACCAACAGGGGTGATGGCCATTGTTTATAAAGATACCAGAACAAATACACTTTCAGAAAGTAGTCGGCAGGCTAATCAGTGAAGTAAACGTATCACAAAAGGAGACGGTGAGTTGAAAATACAACTGTGAGCAGAACTAGTTCTACACTAAGGAGGCAGTTATACATAGTACACAAGGTGAGATGGCCAGTGCTAAATGAGATATATACAAAATACTTATTTCCTCTTCCATTACGATTTTTAAAAATAAATTGCTTGTTCTTGACAGTTAATCCTTTATTGGATAGGACAGTAAATTCACTAAAATAATGATTGTTCCAGCTGACATTAAACTCCTAAATTACCTTTCCTGTTTCATCTATAACAGATTCAGACAGCTTTTCTATGGGTGTTTTTTTGTGGTTTTTTTTTTTTTACAAATACCAACAGCTTTTAAATCTAAGGTACTGAATGAACTAAACGCTAGTGTAACCTCAGAGGGAGGAAAAGCAGAATAACATCAGTAACACCTTCTATTTAAACATAGAAAGAAACAAAACAACCACAGCCATTCAAAGCATACAGTTTGGTAGTTCGTAAAGCCACTTCTCAGTTTTGACTTTTAAAAAGAAGGGTATTTTACATGAGGTTATGCTGTAAGCTTTTAGTTTTCCAGAGAGCTTGCATGTTTTTAACTATTTTGGAAATCCCCCACTACTTCAAAGTATAGGCCTGTAAATAGAAATGCTGAATAATTGCAAAGAGTTAAAAAATGTATGGACTGATTGGGAGAACGGAGCAAGCAGACATCTCTAACTTCTTTAACTTACCTGTTTGAATCATGTGATCAAAAGTCTGCATTCTAGCGGGTGACATGCATTCTCCTGAACTAATCCATGCTAAGTTGCATGGAGGCTTCTTGAGCATCTTTTTTCAACTTAAATTTTCTCCTTTAACATCTTTTAGTTAAATTAAAATGTTATTAAGCAATTAGAGGTGTTGTAAGATCCTAGAAGCTTAGGCCTCAGTTCATTGGAGATGATGATTGCTAAAATATTAGTCAGATGCATCATGAGGTCTCATTCAATGCACTCTAGATTCCACTAGCTATCAAACATACACAGACAGCACAAATATTTACAAGACAGGAACAGTATTTACAATGGTTTTTCTATATTTCTTATTCCTCCTAACGCACAAGTAGTCCTCTATGCTTTCCGAGAGTCTGAGCTTTTTTCTTTTTCCTCTCTTGCTCATGTTTCTCACGCCTTTCTTCCCTGCAGGGGAAAACAAAGAGAGACAGACCATATTAACTTATATTAAAGACAGAGACACAAGCAACCTGAGGAATCCAAAGCTGACGAAGGCTTACTACCTATTTAACCAGTGTGCTGCGTTTGCCACTGGCAGAGGAAACAGTTCCAACTCAATATTCATAGCTTCCTCCAAGGTGAAAGTAAATCTCCAAATGCCACAATTGATAGCTTTCATAGCGTAAAAGTCTCTGATTCAGAGCTGCCCTCTTTGTTGGCCTGATAACTAGCTAGACTACTGCAGGCAAAAATTACTTTAGTAAAAGACTGTTCTTTCCTGAACTGCATATTTAGATCTTAAACAGATGAGACTGCACATCAAATCCTGTGTTCAGTTCTGGGCCCCTCACCACAAGGATGCTGAGGCTCTGCAGCGAGTCCAGAGAAGAGCAACAAAGCTGGTGAAGGGGCTGGAGAACAAGCCTTATGAGGAACGGCTGAGAGAGCTGGGGTTGTTTAGCCTGGAGAAGAGGAGACCTCATTGCTCTCTATAACTACGTGAAAGGAGTTTGTAGAGAGGAGGGAGCTGGCCTCTTCTCCCAGGTGACAGGGAACAGGACATTGGGGCATGGCCTCAAGCTCTGCCAGGGGAGGTTCAGGCTTAACATCAGGAAAAAAAAACCACTTTCGTAGAAAGGGTCATTGTGCACTGGAGCAGGCTACCCAGGGAAGTGGTTGTCTCCATCCCTGGAGGTGTTTAAAGGACGGGTCGATGAGGTGCTGAGGGGCATAGTTTAGCAATTGGTAGGAATGTTTGGCCTTGGTGATCTTTTCCAACTTAGTGATTCTGTGATATTATTTTAAATAATACTATTCATAAAAAGTTGATAGTGTACTAACCTTGTCTGGAGAGGCGGCTGTTTGTAATCATTCTTACGTGAAGAGATGTTGCTGCCAGACTTATTTAGGACAGAATTTTCTTTTAATTCTCCCCATGGCTTTAGTCGTCCTGTAGTTAAAGAGCAAAGAGAGAGGCTATCGAATTACTTGTTTAGTAATTGTATAATTAACCTCTTATTGTGAATGTCATACTAGCTAACCTGTTTTTTGCTGTTTGACTTAAAGATTAAATGCCTCTCCAGCTGTATTGTAGGGAACAGGCTGGTGAAACTAATAAGTAGGGTTTTTTGTGGGTAGCAACAGGTGGCTGTAGGTTCAAGGTGACACTCACCACACCAAATTCAGCTGGTTAAACAATACTACACTTTTTTTAAAAGCAGCCTTGTTTTGTAAAGGAATATCTCATTTCATATACATACATCTATTCAATGGAATAAAGGGATATTTATTCTTATATTTATGGGCTTTCGGTTTTAAAGACTTACTCTTCAGTAAGGAAGCTTTTAAAGCATCTGTTGCATGGAAATGTACCATCAGTCCACAGACTCAGAGGGATCCAGGAAAAAAGGGAAAGGGACAGGAAGAGAGACAGAATCTTTGCTGTAGTGGTTTGTATCCATTTGTTAATTTAGAGGCAGTTCAGTGTAAGAGAGATAAGTAACAAACTGCACAGGACCACAGTACCTTTGTACGGCTGGTACCGAAGTGGCCTTGAAAGACTTGCTTTGAGATCAAATATCTTCTTTGCGCTTGTAGGTTCTGCAGGACGAGCTGTGAACTTGAAGGGGGTGGCAACTACAAAAGGCATCAAGAGGTCATACTCGGTTATAGTGGCAAAACCATCATTGTACATAGCAAGCTGGCAGTGAAGAGCCAGTGAAGGCCACTATCAAGACAGAAGAGCCATTAAATGCTACTATCTGCTATCTCTAAAGACAGAATTGCACAAGTACAGATCACTTGAAATGGGGAGTTTTCAGGTCTGGAGAAAGCAAGAGTTGTACAGTAGTAGCCCTCTTGCTCCTATTATGCTATGCTACAGCATATGCAAATAGTTCCATGCATTTCTCTGGTCCATCAGGGCACACTGTGTTTCACAGTCCCTATGCTTATTTGGAACCAAGTGGATTTTTATATTTAAAAGAGCATCATTCTTCCAAAACACATCAGCTTCTGATCAGCAGCTTTTCTTTCCCCTAAAAAACATTAATGTTGTCACATAGTAAGACAGGCAACTCTAGATTCTTGACCTGTGCTTATGTACCTTTGATACTAGGGTGTGAACTGTTAGATAGCAGAGCTGTGCTGGTGGAGAGATCATTAGTAACCAGAAGACCTCTGCTCTTGCTTACAGGGCTTTAGTTCCTAAATGAACCAGGGAGGCTGATAACAACAGGTGGCCGCAAAACACAGCTAGGACTCTGGTGAATGCCAGTTCCATAAGGAAAACAAGACTACTTAGAAGCCATCAGGAACTCTTCTCATCACAGACAGGATCACCCTGTACCCCTTATATAAGTCTTTTACTACATAGATCCAAAAGATTTAGAATGCTTTCTCTCCCCCTACACATCCTATATTAGGCTTTTCTGTAGGTAGGTATCCTATGTTTCAGTTTTAGAACCTAAACATTTTAGTCAAAACAGTGGAAACCAAAGGGAACAAAGACACTACTGCAGTTTCTAAAGAATCAGTCATTAGAGAAAATGAAAACCTGAGTCTGTGACATGAGGTTATAAGAAATTTATATAATAATTCAAGACAAAAGTCTTGATCTGAAAAAGCCAAATATTTACCATCCACTTTACCTTTTGATGCAGACATGTCATTATTTTTTGCATTTTCCGTGTCATTTTTCTGACTTATTAGTTTGCAGCTCTTCTGGCTTTCAGCTGCACAGATCTCCTTCAAGTATGGAGACATTCTGGATGGAGTCTTGGTAAGAGAGCGTTTATGCTCATTATCTTTTGTGGCTTCTGAGAACCTGAAAGTTTTTACAAATATTAAGACTAGTCACCTAAAAGGAACGGCAGCAATGTGACAAAATATAGAAGATCCTGCGTTCTGCCTTTCTTACAGGTAGAAAGTTTTATGGTGTGTAAGAAGTTTGCAGGTTATGCATGAACTGCACTAAAAATACCTCTGCTGGCAGTTTCCAAGCTACGAACCATTATCAATATCAATAAGTAATATCAGGAATTACAAAGAACTGACTTGTTATTTTAGAGAGCACATATATCTGGATGTACTCATCAACAGACATTATTTACTTTAGATATAGATTCTGTAATTAAAAATTCTATGAAAATATGGTTAATTTGAAAATTCAAGTTAAGAAAAACTAAAAGAAAATAAACTAAGAGAACTTTCAGTATTCAAAGGTCTACAAGATGGATGTTTCAGTGAAAACACACAAGTTACCTGCATACCAAGACATGCACGCATGCTGTATGTATGTATATACATGCATTTTCAGTGGGTGTACATATATATAAAAACAGAGGATAGGAAATTCAAAGTCTTGCATGAAGTAATAGCCTTGTGATAAGGTATGGGAAATAAGTTGAAAGATGTGGAAAGACAGTGAATAAACGTTGAAGAAAGCTATGTCTTGAGAACTAGAAAGTTCATGGATAAAGCGCAGCTTGCAAGAGCCACCTCAGCACATCTTTCAGCGAGTGAAAGCAAATTCTAAAAGTGTTCTTTTGGTTTATATGTTGCTTAAGAATCAAGTAGGGCTGTAGCGAAGACAAAGATTATCCAATGGGATATCAGAGACAGAATGAATACAGTTTTCATTTGTTGTTATCTACTGAAATCAAAGGTAGCACTTTCAAGCAGAAATAAAACCAGTAAGGTTATGAGGTTGATTTGACCAGGAAGCTGTACTCATGACCTTTGGAAAAAAAAAAAGGCATTAAAATTCATATTGAGTACACGCTCATCTATTTAGCAATTCATCATTACTTTCTGGTGAAAATTTGGTTCAAGTAGTCGATCAGAAGTCAATCTGCTTAAAACAGTGAATTACAAGATGAGCCCCTGCTGCAATGTGGCAGAGTGGTGTAAGGAAAAATGGAAAGGCAGTACTCAAAAAACCCCCAAATGGTGAGTTTATTGTGAAATTCCTCTAGAGTACTGTATATAGTTGTGGTTATGTAATCACTAAGATAATTTATTTCAGATAAAAAACACTTGTCTGACAAAATGGAAAAATAACACAGTTGGAGAAAAATAAATTGGCTTAGTTGGTTTAGCAAAATGGAAGGCAAGGTTCCTCTGCCATTAGAGGAATCAAGATTGTAACAGCACAGTAATGGTTAAAAATCAGCCATAAAGCTAGACTGAAAGTTGGCAGTCAGAATTATTCTCATGTAGTTCATGTGTGAAATAGAAATAATGCAGTCAAATCACAGTCAGTGTTGATTACTTCATGTGTATCATTATACCAAATTGCTCACTGGAAGTTTTGGGTTGTTATTTTACCTGACATTCATTTTGGTTGTTGAAAGGACAGAAGGGTTAAATGAAGATTTCTTAGATAAAATACTCCGATTGGCAGCATTCGCAGAACCATGTGGTGAGTGCCGAGGGTTATTAGGAGTGCACATGGCAGAGAATCTACCTCTTTCTGGGTTTGGGCTGAACAAAAGTGTTTGGCCACTGGTTTGTTTCTAGGAAAAAGCAAATCAAAAGTTATCACACCATGCTAAAAATTCATCAGAAAAGCAGCTAAAGTGCAGGTGGATCAGAACCATACAGTCTAAATTTTTCACCCTTTTTTCTTTAAAAGCATAATTTAACTGTAAGTACTTCTATTACTGTTAAACTGATCTGAAAACACATAGCTTAGAGTTATTATCTGGAGTGCCTCTTTCTGATGCTTTTAAATCCTTCAATTTTTTTGACCAGCACCTACCAAAAGTAATTTATCTTAAGTACACATTGATTTACTGTATACCACAGAAAAGAGAAATAGACAGTTCAGGAGTTTCAGTGTTACTATTTTGATATGTCCATTGGCGCAGTCGTTCATATAGTCATTGGTACATCAATGTCACTTTTTTAAAGGTCTGCCATACTCTGAAAGAGGCCCTGTTTGCAGCTGTCACCCCCACAAGTGTGAAATAAAATACCCGAGAACTGGGGCCACTGAAAACAACATATATTATATATATGTTTTAAAGGAGAGTCACATAGTCATTGGACAATTGTTTTTAAGGCACACAAGAACTTAATATTTAATTCCTGTTCTTTGAAAAATAACCCATCCTCTTGGTTAAGTTCTGTGGCAATTCAGAGAGCTATAAACAGAAGATCTAGGAGATCCTTCAAAAAAGTAATTGTGACAATTTTTTTGCCAAAACAAGTTATCTGTTGGTTCCTACAACTATTTATAACCATACACTGTTAACAGAGAAAACCATAATTACACAAGTTACATACGAATAACTCTAAACAGCTGGTTATATAGGAGTGCAGTTAAGTTTCACAGATCATAACATTCCACCAACATACACATGACCAGCTACCTACTGCTCTGGATATACAGGAATACAGGAAAATGGATACATCTTCCTGTGTTATCCCTTACCTTGACTTTAACAAGAGAGTTGCTACAGTTATCCATCTTCTTTTTTTTTCTCTCAACATAGTCAGCAATAGATTCCATTTTCTCAAAGTGAGCCTCATGCATCTTTTTAAAGTCTAAGAAGTTCCAGAAACAAGAAGAGTCACAGATTTGATAAGCTCTTAAGGAAGTTCACTACTTCATAGAAGAATCTTGCAATATCTATTGTTATGGCCTCAAAGAAAATACAATATAACCCTCTAAAGACCATGTATACACAGGTAACCACAAAGTAGAACCTACTTCACCAGCTACATACCTGGTGCATGCTCTGGAGAATTCTGCGGTTAAAGAAAAATAGAAATACTTACAGATTTTTAAACTGAAGCATACAAAGTGGTGAAAATGAGCTAATGCATAGTAATACAGCACAACAGTAATATTTATGAAGTGAAAATTAAGCAGGAGTCCTCTATGTTTCCCTGTTCTTTGTTGCTTTGAAAACTGTGAAGGCACATTACATCCAGAAGACTTCATAGTGTTTGATAAACAAGTTCTATAGCATACATGCAAACCATATGTTTATAAGCTGGATGATACTTTAAAATATAGCCTTTCAGAAGATTTTTGTCTGCTTGCCTTTTAAAGAGAGAGTGATTTCTTCTTCAAGCAAAACCAGAAATTTGGTTCTTAAAAATTGTAAATCAAGTACCCCTCACATGCAGACAACATCTATTCCTAAAGATGGTGAGTTATCTTACTTGGCGTAGTAGCTTTTGTCCCCGTTTTCCCAGGCTTAGATGTTCTGCCTACATATAAAGGGGTTTTCCCTCCTGCACGAAGAGCACCACCTGATATAGGAAGATTAGATGAAATTGTTAGTTAGAGCTCCTGGAAAAGATTTTCCTTTCTTAACTTTTTTTTAAGGTGCTTGTCCCACATCTTACCTCCTCAAAGCAGCTTTAGGTTTTGAAAAATAAAAACATCCAATAGCTGTCCCAAGTCTCTCAAAAACCATCTAAATTCTACATCGGCAGCAGCACATCCTGACAAACCACAAGCCCAGCATGAACCTTACAGTCATGCTAAGTTATTTTCTTTTGTTAGTGAATTATTTCACAGGGGAAATCAACAAGATAACTGTGTTTGGCACAAGAAAAAGAAATTAAATTCACAATTCTTGATCTGTTTTTTTTAAATGCTGATAAGAAGAAATACTTTCTGGCAAGCTTTTATGTCACTGCCTTATGTATACATACAGAGTCTTCTTTTTATCATCTCTGCTCCCAAGTACAGTATTAAGTGCATGTTCACATTTTGGTGATTTATTTCATTTTATTAAGAAAAAAAATAGGTAAGTATTTCACATTGAGTTCAGTATTTGCATATCGAAAGCAAATACTTGCTTTTCTATTAATTCACACCCCCATTGAAGCAAACTTGGATGACCTTAATACATTTAAAAAAAAAATCTTCCCTGGAAGCAAATAACGGAGAATTGTTGAAAATAATCATCAGAACTAAAATTTTCAACACTGAACGCAGACATAGTATGCAAACAACGCAAAGAGCTCTCGATGTTTGAAATTACTGGGGAAAATAACAAAAAAAAAAAAGAAAAAAAAAAACCAAATAAAAAGACACAACAGAAAGCAGGACAAATACAGTTATAGGAAGTGTATTGTGACAACTACCATTAGGATGAGTGCTGCCTCAACAACTACATATTCTATTACTTATGTTTTTAAAAGAACTTTCAATGAAAATCCTCATTTTCTAGATCAGTTTCAAAATTAGATGGCCTCCAATAGGAACGTCCTTGTAAATTGTACTGAACAGCAAGAATATCCATAATACAGCTGAAGTATTATGTACACTTTTCCTCACAGGAGCAAATACAGGTATGTATCTTATTTGACAGAGCCACAGTATCAATAAACTATCAAATTGGACAGAAACTAATTTATTTGCATCAGCTGCATGCATTACGGAATGGGGAGAAATTAATTCTTATTTTCATTGGCATCGTGTTTGAAGGTCTAGAACAGCCATCAGGCAGAAAAAGCGACCCATTGTATCACAGATATAATCAGGCAGTTTAAACAAATTATGAAGAATTACATCTGTATGCTTTTTTCTAATTTTACTCCTGGGAAGAAAACTACAAAACCTGTTCACCTGTAGGAAAAGAAAATATGAAGCATAAGAAAGGAAGCTCTCCCTTTCTTGCCTCTTTTTAAAGGAAATGAGCAGCTTCTCGGGGGTATTCCAAAAAGCACTGATCCTAAGCAAAGTGGAGGACTCAAACACGCTCAGGCCTTTGAGAATTCCTTCGCTAAAAACATCAGGTCTAGAGTTCTGAAGTCAAAGCCAGCAGAATTCGTGGATTTATGTTACAATATATTAAACAAATGACTACACAAACCCAAAAGATGTTGCCCTCTACCCCAGTATCTCCAAATAATGCACATATTGCCAGACATGCCACAGAAACCTTTGCAGAAACAGTAGAATAACCAAAAGGCACATAGTACAAATTCCTAAACTTACTTTTTTGAATACTCTACTTACATTCCTGTTCACTGCTTACAGTAGAAGCCTTATCTGGTTGTTTGTTCTGAACAGTGCACATGCTTGGATTTTCAACAGCTCTCTTTTTAGCTACTGGTTCTTCATTTTGGAATACTTTCTGTCCTTTTTCATTATCATCCCGAGGCACTTTGTTTTCTTTCATTTCAAAATGTTCCTGCAGTTCAAACATACTTAATTTAAATAGTTTGTTCTGAGCAGATATAAAGGAAGGCTGTTGTTCTCAGAACAGTCAGAGGAATAGGTTGCCCTGGGAGGCTTTGTAGCCTCCATTCTCAGTGGTTTTCAATATCGGCTTAAATAAAGTCTTAAGCATCGTGGACTAACTTCATAGTCAACTCTGCTCTGATCAACAGATTGGGCAAGAGACTTTCTGGAGCCCAACATGAATTAACCGATGAAATACTTATCCTGTTATTTTACACACAGATCTGTGTTAGAAAGCTTTGACCTACACAGCTCTAACTTTTTTTTATAAAATTGTCTTTATGATGACCCCCAATTATCTGCAAGTAAAAATAAATTCACTATCTGTGTTACTTTTTACTACTGTAGACTTGTACAGTAACCAAAGCTACCTAACACAGACTAACACTCATCTTCTGGTTTCAGTAAAAGCATTCCAGAGTTCTTAGTTCACCCACAACTTGCATGTAATTCTAGAGAAGAATAATTCTATCCCCATTTCACCTTGAGACTTTCCCTCCCTCAGACAAACAACCTATGAATAAAGAACTATCTGAGAGGAGTGGGAACTGTGAGGTCTAGGCAATTATCCAATTCCTGTCATTTTTCTTCCACATAGGGAAAATGAAAACAGCCTCACTTTAGACAAATTCTAAAACTAGTCTAATATTAAAAATACTATGATGAACTAACAAAAGCAGTCTTACATTGAGATAAAGTGCTGGGAATTGTGCATTTCTTAGAAAATTTAATTGATTTCCTCAAAAAAAAGTGACTAACAAGTAATTCCCGTTCATTAGGGAATAGCACATAGTCAAGACAGACAAAATCAGTGCTACAAAGTACAGAAGACCAGCACCAGGATGTTAGCATGCACACATGCATACATATATATAAAACCTGTATGCCACATGCCAAATGGTGGTAGAACAAATCAAGTGTGTTTAAATTACGCTTGCCGGAAGGGGGTTCAGCCAGCACACAAGACCAAGCAATCACCTCTTTCTTGTCAGAGAGCTCTGTGGTTTTTTCACTGGTGTTAGTTTCCTCATTGGAGTTCTTTCTTTTTCTGGTTATTTTCTTTTCTTTACCATGTTTTTTTGTAATAGAACACACTGAATCAGGCATAATTTCCTTCTGGTTGCTCAGTTCATCCAATTTGATAGAAGCAGATGCACTTTTTTCAGAGTCCTATAGCAGAAAAATACTATGATGTAGAATGTATATGGAACAAACAAATTGGATACTCCAAAGAGGCAGTTTCAATTTTACTACTGAAGAAAGCATTCCACACAGAGGAAAACCAGTAGCATGCCATGTAGTAGCGTAAAAATCAAGAAATTGACACTATTTAAATTTCCATAAACATCAAAGCTCATAGTTTGAAGACTTTAAAAAGAAGTCCTATAGTTGTTTTGTTGTATAGCATTTTAGATTAGAAAAGGTAATACTTTACATCTAAAATCTGACTTGCGTGATGCTGTGACCCTCTCTGATATGTACATTTCTGTGGAATGCTCTTCATCAAAAAACACACCCGTGGCCCCCCTTCTTTGCTCATTAAAACTGAAGTGGCAAGGATCACATCAATTCCTCAGATCTCTAACATTTTTAAAAGAAGCACTTAGAGGGATATTTTAGAAAAAACAGATCCAAATTTACTTTCTATGAAAAACATAAGCACCTCCATTCCCAAAAAAATAAGTCGGCATACAGAAAACTTTTTTTGAAGTAGTAACACATTAAGAGATGAATAAAGATAAATAAAGAGATGAATATCACAATTGTTTCACTTTTCATTACAGTGACATTTTAAGTAAATTGTAGTAGGTGTAGTGTTTTCTGATGAGCATCTAGTCCCTTTCATTTAGGCATACAAAAATGAATAAAAAAAAGTTTATATTTGGTACTGACTAGAGGCTGGAGATGGAGAGGTAAAAATTAAGATTCTTTTTGTACTGATGGTGAAAATTACACTGTTTATTTCAGCAGCTGAAAGGAAATCACCTTTGGGTAATATAGGAAATTACTTCAAAGCTAAAATTAGCACGTCTGTTTCTACCAGTACATAAGTGCATTAAACTAAAGGTACTATTAAGGAAAAAATATATTATAGTTCATATAACATAAAAAAGCAGCCTTATGCATACATCCTGCTCAACAAGGTACAACATTAGGTCTCTCTTAAAAAGTATGGCTGGGGTTGTTTAGCCTGTAGAAGGCTGAGGGGAGACTTTATTGCTCTCTACAACTACCTGAAGGGAGTTTGTGGAGAGGAGGGAGCTGGCCTCTTCTCCCAAGTGACAGGGGACAGGACAAGATGGAATGGCCTCAAGCTCTACCAGGGAAGGATCAGGCTCGACATAAGGAAAAAAAATCTTCACTGAAAGGGTCATTAGGCAATAGAACAGGCTGCCCAGGTTGGTGGTTGACTCGACTTCCCTGGAGGTGTTTAATGTGCGGGTGGATGGGGTACTGAGTGGCATGGTTTAGAGATTGGTGGGAATGGTTGGACTTGATGATCCGGTGGGTCTCTTCCCACCTGGTAGTCTATGATTCTATATTACTTATTACCGTATTTTCATTTTCTTGGGTTTTTTCAAAATGTTGCTTCAGTGCATTCAACAGTTTGTCTGCCTAGAGAGAAAGCAAAACAACATACAAAGTAAGCATTGTATTAAGCCATCAACAAAAACATACTGTAGTATATAAGAATTAGCAGAGCATTTCCTGAAGCCAGTGGAATAAGGCATGCCCAGCACTTCGTTCAGGTCAGTCAAGTCAGAGAAAGTGGTTAAAGACTGCAGTTTAATATGCAGCATGTTCTACACAGAAAACAGAGACACTGAGAGGGTTGAAGGGGAGGATTGCAGAGCCGGATCAGAGGATGCTGCAGGACACAGGGGGGAAAGCGGGCGGGGGGGAGATGCGGGACGCGGAGGGAGGGGAAGGGGGCGGGGGGGGGGGGCCTGCGGGACGCGGGGGGAGGGAAAGGGGGCGGGGGGGGGTCTGCGGGACGCCGGGGGAGGGAAAGGGGCCGCGGGGGGGGGGGGGGTCTGCGGGACGCCGAGGGAGGGAAAGGGGGTGGGGGGGTGTCTGCGGGACGCCGGGGGAGGGAAAGGGGCCGCGGGGGGGGGGGGGGGGGTCTGCGGGACGCGTGGTGGGGAAAGGTGGCGGGGGGTGTCTGCGGGACGCCGGGGGAGGGAAAGGGGGCGGGGGGGGGCCTGCGGGACGCGGGGGGGGAGGGAAAGGGGGAGGGGGGGGCCTGCGGGACGCGGGGGGAGGGAGGTCTGTGGGACGCGGGGGGAAAGGGGCCGCGGGGCGGGGGGGGGGTCTGTGAGACGCGGGGAGAGGGAAAGGGGGTGCGGGGTCTGCGGGACACGGGGGTAGGTGGGGATGGGGCTGAGGGACACCGGGAGGTGGGGAACGGGGGCACCCTCTCTCCGGGCCCCGCGGCGCCGCTCCCGCCTCACCCGCAGGTTGGCCTTCAGGCCGGCTGCTTTCGCTATCCTCTGGAGCTCCGCGTACTTGAGCGACTCGAGCTGCGGACGCGCAGGAGGCGCCATGACAGCCCCACAGACTCCAACCGCCGCCGCCTCGCGCCCAACAGCCGCCGCGCATTCGAACGCGTCCGCTGTGCCGTCCCATTGGCTGAGCGAGGCCGAGGGGCGGGGCCTGGCGGAGCGGCAACGGCCAATGGCTACGCGGCCAGGGTAGGTACTTCTCTTCAAATGCGATTGGCTTTTCCCGGAGAGGGCGGGGTTGCCGCTCTGCGTCGCGATTGGCCGACGCGGCGGCTCGGCGTGGATTCCCGGTCCCTTTCCCGTTGGCTCAGGCGCGCGCCGCGCTCGAACGCGGGGCGGGAAAAGATGGCGGCTCGCTGGAGCCTGAGGGAGGCGGCGCTGAGGCGGCGGCAGCCGTACCCCCTCGCTGCCCCGCGGGTCTTGTCGCCGCCGCTCTCCTCCTCTTCCTCGTCTTCCTCTCCATCTTCGTCTCCGCCGCCGTGGAGTTTTCTTCCGGCGGCGGCCGAGGCGCCGCGGCCTCCGCATTGTCTCGGGCCGCTGCTGGACAAGAGCGCCTTGTTCCACTGCCGCGAGTGCTGGGCCGTGCTGGGCGACTCCTTGCAGCTCTGCGCCGAGGAGGAGCAGCACCTCGGGCTCCTCGTCTGCCTCAGTCGGTACCGGGCTCGGGGCGGGCGGGCGGCGGCGGCGTTGGCTACGTCTCAGCGGGGTGTCTCTCTCCGCAGGAGTCACGGAGGATGTGGTTTGGGAGGATTCGCTCATGATCGGAATCCAGGGAGCGCTCATGGGATGGTAGGTAACGCGGCCGGGGCTCGAGGGGCTCGGGAAATCACAGAATCACAGAACAACCAGGTTGGAAGGGACCCATCGGATCTTCTAGTCCAACCATTCCTATCCAACACTAAACCAAGTCCCTCAAGACCTCATCCACCTGTGCCTTAAACACCTCCAGGGAAGGTGACTCAACCACCTCCCTGGGCAGCCTATTCCAATGCCCAATGACCCTTTCTGTGAAAAACCTCCTCCTAATCTCCAGCCTAAATCTCCCCTGGCGGAGCTTGAGGCCATTCCCTCTCGTCCTGTCCCCTGTCACTTGGGAGAAGAGGCCAGCTCCCTCCTCTCTACAACCTCCTTTCAGGTAGTTGTAGAGAGTAATGAGGTCTCCTCTCAGCCTCCTCTTCTCCAGGTTAAACAACCCCAGCTCTCTCAGCCGCTCCTCATAGGTTCTGTTCTCCAGCCCCTTCACCAGCCTCGTTGCTCTTCTCTGGGCTTGCTCCAGAGCCTCAACATCCTTCTTGTGGTGAGGGGCCCAGAAATGCTTTAAGCTAAAGCACGCTTAAGTTTTGTCTAAGCAGTTGTGGTTTGAAAGTTAGACAGAATGGCCTTCTGATAGCATGTTTTCCGTAAGAATGGTGTTTCTCAGACACTGTCCTTTCTTTTGATGCCATGAACAAGGCCAAACTCAATAACCAGTGCCAATTTGAATATTAAGCAGGTATTGCTTTAACACGTAATACAACACCGGGCATACAGGGAATCATTTCACCTAATCTGCCTGTGTCCATTGAGGCTGGTGCAGGACTTTTATACTGGTTAAATATACATATTCATGTAGATTCTGAGAAACACTGGTTACATATTCGCGAAATAATGGTTAAATATACATAGAACTCATTATCGTATCTTATGACCCACTTTCAAACATACATCACAGTTCCTTTGCATCTTCAGAATCCTCTGGTACTCTTTATCTTATCTCCTTTGTTGTGTTCTCTTGGTGAGCTCAGGTCTGTCCTTGCTTCCTGGGAAGAAATTACTCCTCTTCTTTCCTTCCTTCTGTCATTTTTTCAAATAGTAAACAAGCTAAGCTCCTGTTACAATAGCATTCTTTATTTCTGCAAGCTGGCCAAGATTTGATTCTTATTATTAACGATTTATTCCTTCCTTCACTTTGAAAATGATAACACTTTGTCTTCGGTATGATCTGTGCTGAACAGGTATCTCTTGTCTAATCACCTCTTTTTGGCATTCACAGAATCAATAGGTTGGACAAGACACAGTGGATCCTTGTGTTCAACCATTCCTATCAACCACTAAACCATGCCTCTGAGCACCTCATGGACCTGTCTTTTAAACACCTCCAGGGATGGTGACACAACCACCTTCCTGAGCAGCCTGTGCCAGTGCACAATGACCCATTCCATGATTTTTTTTTTCCTAATGTTCAGCCTGAACCTCCCTTGGTGGAGCTTGAGGCCATTCCCCCTTGTCCTGTACCCTGTCACTTGGGAGAAGAGGCCAGCTACCTTCTCTCTACAACCTCCTTTCAGGCAGTTGTAGAGAGCAATGAGGTCTCCTCTCAGCCTCCTCTTCTTCAGGCTAAACACTCCCAGCTTCCTTAGCTGCTCCTCACAAGACTTGTTCTTTAGCCCCTTCACCATTTATGTTGACCTTATCTGGACACACTCCAGATCCTCAACATCCTTCTTGTGGTGAGGGGCCCAGAACTGAACACAGTATTCGAGGGTTGGTCTCACCAGTGTCAAGTACAGAGGGAGAATAACCTCTCTGGACCTGCTGGTCATGCCGCTTCTGATACAAGCCCAGATGCCACTGGTCATCTTGGTCACCTGAACACACTAGTGGCTTATGTTCAGACAGCTGTCAACCAGGCTGGTTTTTTATCCTGAAGACTTTTTTGGAACATGGGGATGGCTTTCTCCTGAGCTGCTAGAATTTCCTTCTTGAAAAGCTTCCAGCCTAATGGGCTTCCTTGCCCTTAAGGACTGTCTCCCATGGGACTTTGCCAGCCAGCCTTCTGAACAGTCCAAAGTCTGCCCTCAGGAAGTATAATGTGACTGTTCTGCTAATCCCCCTCCTCACCTCACCTAGAACTGAAAACCCTATAATCACTCACCAGTTATGTGAGGGAGTTGTCTTCAACACACACCAGGAACCTCCAGGACTGCTTCCTTTCTGCTGTATTGTACTTCCAGCAGACATCCGGAAGATTGAAGTCTCCCACAAGGATGAGAGCTAGTGATTTTGAGACTTCTCCCAGTTGTTTATAGAAGAGCTTGTCAGCTTATTCTTCTTGGCTGGGTGGTCTATAACAGACTAGCATCATAAAATCTGCCTTCTTTTGGGCTCCTCTGATTTTAACCCACAAGCACTTGATTCCATCAATACACATATCTTAAAAAGGCAAGGTTCAGTAGAGAGCTGGGGCCAGCCCCAAATTCACAGGGACACCCCCCACTAGATCAGACTGCGTAAGATTTCTGAGAAAATTTATACACATACATATAGATGGGGAATCTATTTTATAATTCTGTCTTGAGAGTGTTGAGGCACCGGAGCAAGTCACCCAGGGAAGTTGCGGCCACCCCATCCCTGGTGTTAAAGGCCAGGTTGGATGGGGCCTTGGGCAGCCTGATCTAGTCAGGGGTGTCCCTGCCCATGGCAGGGGAGTTGGAACTAGATGATCTTTAAGGTCTCTTCCAACCCAAACTATTCTATGAGTCTATGAAATATATTCTGTAACTAGCATTTGTCTTTTTGCACGTGATTGGTGGAAATCATCCCCTCATGTTGCCTAGGCCAGATAAAGGATGCTTGCTTTCTAAAACTCCAAAACAAGTCTTAGAGAGTTTTTATTTCCCAACATTTTCGGTATCAGCTGCAGTGCACCTGCAGGCTTCCCCTGTGTCCAGCATGAAGTGTAGTCATCCCAACACCAAAAATGCTGGTAAATAAGCTCTCTAAGACTTGTTTTAGAGTTTTAGAAATCAAGCATCCTTTATTTGGCCGTTGCAATACGAGGGAGCGATCTCCACCAATCATGTGCAATGAGACAAGAGCTAGAACAGAATGGATTTCATACTTATATGCATGTGTATAAAGTTTCTCAGAAATCCTATGCATATTCTGTTACTTTCCAAGGCCTAATTCTAATGATATTATGAACCTCACAACAGTCAAAACTCTTGCTAATTTGGAGCTGGCTCCAGCTCTGCCTGACCTTGCATTTGAGGTAGGGAAAGGTTCCAGAGGGAACTGCAGAAGACACACCTGTTCAGCACAGGCCGTGCTGCATTCAAGAGGTTCTCATCTCCAAAGAATAAACAGTGTCTGGGAAAACATTGCCTCAAAGAAAACATTGTGTCAGAGGGATGTTCTGTCTCACTTTCAAAAATTACAGTTACTTAGAGGAGACTTAACTCTACGTTAGCTTAAATAAACTTTTTATAATGGTAGCTACTTCTTGTATGACTCTGTTAGTGGAAAAGAATATTTAAGCAATGCAGTACAATGCAGAAGACAACCTAGGCTTCAGCTCTTTCCTTGGCTGTTCCTCCCCTGAAAGCTGTATTACCTAAATTAAAGCATCTGTCTGGGGCTATGAGGGGCTTTGTTTTTGGTTTTTAATACTGAAAATAAATAACTTATGTTATATTTAGGACCCTACAGTCAGTGACAGGTTTGGTGACCCTGGGATTAGCCTGATGGGAAGGGTATAAATATCGTCTGAGTGCTTACAGAACCAGTAGTTGGTTGAAATGATGTTTAAAAGCTGTTCTACAGTCTAAGGGCTGGGAACTTTTTAAATAAGAGAGTTGGATTGTTGATTTTTTTGTTGTTTATGGTTTTTTTGAGGCAGGTGGAAGTCTCTGCAGTGAGGCTTAATCTGTTTTATTAGGATGAAACTTCACATCTGTGACCTGCTACAGGTGTGGGCACAGGCATTGTTTTACCGATGAAGTCACGTTCAAGTACTGTAGCCTAAACAATCCTGTTTTAATAAGACGTGTATTTTCTTCCCTGGCTGCAATTTCACTTTCTTGCACAACATGCCCAACACTTAATGTTGACATTTTATCTGTATGTATTAATTTTTTAAGGAGAAAGCTTTAATATGTCTTGTTTTGCTGTCCTGATAGAACTGATTATTTGATGAGCATGCAATGTCCTTGGTTTCAGAAGCTTTGGCCTAATAAAATTTTTCCTTTTCTCTTTTAGTGCTTACTATGTGTTAACCTGTCGGTCATGTGGCTCACCCATGGGCTTCATTCTTTATTCCGCCCCCAGCTCCCTGGCATATCTCCGAGGTTTATTCTGTTTCTTGAAGGGTAGCATCCTCTGGTGAGTGCACTGTATTCTCGTGATTAATGATCTCACATGGATTTGCAAGTTACTACAACTGGGTGCAGAACTACAGCTAAGAAAAGCAGCTTGGCTTTTGACTGAGCACTTTGGTGGGGGGTTTTAATATCCTCTATTTTTAATTATGTTGGCATGACTCCATTTGATTTGCCTTGTGCTTTTTTGAGTACCCCCTTGTAACATCAAGGTTTAAATTTAATTGTTTGTAATACTGAAATCTCCATCGGTTCCACATTTGCTTAGCTGACATAAGGGATCAACTTAGTTCTATGATGGATTGAGGACTTCACTACAGAAACTATAAATTTACCTATATCTGGTGATGGGAAGATCTTATGATTTCAAAGTAAAACCATTGTTATGTTTTTAATATTTTTGTAATGTATTAACTACTTTGGCTACTACTCTGTATCTGTTTTTAAATCATCTTAAGTAATTGTCTAAACAATGAATGTAATTATAGAGGTTTTAACTTTTTTCTTAGGTTTTTTTCCCTGTCCCCTTTTATTTTCCAGTTATTTCTTAAAAAATCAAGTGGTAGTAGAAGCTTCTGTGGTGAAATTTCCTGCTGTGACCTTAAAGAAACAAGTGGAGGAAGTAAGGTTTCTACATTAATATATAAGGAAAATACTTATATAAGGCAGAATTTCTTCGTTATAAATCAAAAAATATTGATACAATTACTTTTTCTTTTAAGTGATAAGAGGGAGAAAATAGTGACTTACAATACAATAACTGACTTAAATGTGTGAGACATGCAGAACATTTTCTAGAACCAATCTATCTATCTGCAAAACATCCAGTTCTAGGTAATTTCCTGGCAAAAGGGTGTTATCCTGTTATCCCAATGCTTTGAAAAGAAAAAAAACAACAAAATTGTTTAGACATGCTTCACTGAAGTATTCCTTGTGTTGCCTCTGGAATTCATAAGTCACTGTTGAATTTAAAAAAACAACAATTTGCTAACTTGAAAGGGATCTTAGGTGTTTTTATGGCAGCGCAAGCTCAAAACAGCATTGGTTTACTTGTAGTTTCAGAGAAAATGCTAGAAACTCCCTCCTGTTTTTATGCTTAAATTGAATGTTCTTTTCCATAACTTGTTTAGTTGTTAACTTAGTAAACTGTCTCATAGCTGAAATGAAGTGTCTGTGTGTAGGAGACAGCCAGCGTATTGAGTGTTTATGTGCCTGCTTGCTTCTTACTTTTCTCTTTCTTATTTTCTCTTCTGACCATGGAAATGGGACCATGATGTTTTTTAAGTTTTCACCTTTTTAAAAGTAATCTTCCAGCATCTTATCATAGGATAAGGCCACGTGAGGCTAAAATGCAAAAATCTTATCCAGGCAAGTCTTCTAAAACCAAGACGCATTTTTCTGAAGTGAAACAATTGTAGCACTTCATCGCAAACATAAATTGTGTGACTGAGGAGGAGGGTTTGCTTGTTGACTAGAACAAGGGCAAGAATCCGGTCATGGCTTTTTAAGACCTAATGTCGGCAGGATTTTACTCATGTGCTTTAGAGGTGTTAACTTAAAACCCCAGACTTTGGAAATGGCACTTTTGTAGGACTGCCCACATGTATTCCTAAGCTAATGATGAAACAGTCTGTCCAGATATTGCTGAAGGCCTCTGTCTCTGTGAAAACTTGTCATGAGTTAATGAGGCAAGATTGGATTGATTGTAGGGAAGTGTCCTGTAACCCTGTCTCCTGAATGCCTCTGATTTGCATGCTGGGTTTGGCTATACTAGACATATACAGAGAGTTTAAAGATTAAAGTCCAGTATAATCTTCTGTCTTGAAAGTCAGCTGCTCTTCAGCCACTGAAAGTAGGGTGCAGATCATTCAAAGATACAGAGTTAGGACATTTTTCTCTAGTTTTAATACTTTTATTTCTCTTCTTTTTTTCTCTAGCTGAAACAAAGGGTGGTGAATGCCTACACTCGCATAGAATTGCTGATGGAGAAGCTGGAGGAACTGTACCAAAACATCAATGTGGCAGAAAGGCAAAGCTCTTCATTAGATGCAGATGACCTACGGACAGAACATGCAATAGTCAGGATCAACTAAGAATATGTTGTTCTCAAGAACTGCTGGAGTTGTTTCTGCGTCTCTGCTGAGTTTGTTCATTATGGTGAAACAGTGCACTCAAACAAGTTTGAGTGTTGATCTGTCACTTTATCTGTGTATAGAAAGGACCAATACTTAAGTGTATCCCTTCAGTCTAAGGGGAACACCTGAAATCTGACATACTGAATTTATGCTTGGATAAATGGATAGCTGGATGCATTGCTCTCTGAGACAGCGTAACTATGACTTTGATTCTCTCCAAGGGCTTTTGGCGGGTGTGATGGGAAAAGAGCCTTTGAAATACTAAAGTCAGGTTTATGGCACTATACAAAACATACTAACCAGGCAGTATTCCAGAGGAGCTACTACAAATTGAGTGTTCTTGCAAAGATGTAAAGTTCTATTCTTGCCTTTTCCTACAGATAGTCTCTTAATGGCAGTTTGATGTTGGTGAAGTGGCTCATCAGCTGCATCTGGTACACAGGGCACTGCTAAATGGCCTCCTGAATAGTTCTTTTAGATTTTCTTGTGTATGTGGCCTGCAAAAGTAACAAGCTAGCATTGCGTAGAGCTGCACAGTGTGCTTAGTCCATGAATCTGAATGGCCCAATTCTGGTTGGAGCACAGAATTTTTTATTTCAAATTCAAGGGCAACCCCCATACTTGCCAAGTCTTCTGAAAGTGCAGCCCCATGGCTGCGCAGGACTAAGTCAAGTTCTGGCTGCTTAGTGAAGGCTGTGAGCAACTCCCTTAAAACAAAGCCTTTCTGAGGCTAATGCTGTGAAACTAAATAACAGTCCTCTTCACTTGTGTTCAAACATGGGAACACTGCCCTGCTGAAGTTGCTATGATCTGCCTGGTGCCTTCACTTGGCCAGTCAAGATGTTTTATAATGAATACCTAATGAGTTTCATTGGCGTTTTTCTCTTCTGAATGGGTTCCACTTCTTTGCAAACGTCTAGGAAGTAATTTGTTGGAAGAAAGCTACTTAATCCTTGTTATGGGACAGAATATCTTTATCCCCGATTGTTGTTAGCTTGAAGATTAAGGATCTTTTCTTCTCATATTTGCTGCCGAAAGGGCAGTTTAGCAGTTGTCTGTAGTTGTCTAGGATTGTATTTACTTGGCCAACTTAAATCCAGTGATGGAATTTGCCATTTCCTTCTACTTCCGTGTATGGCTGGCAGATCACACCCACCATTGCTTCCAGTACTCCTTGTATGTCATGCTCTTGTTTTATTTGTAAAATAACTCCTGTATTGGGCTTGGAGCAGAGGGGACAAAACTCACCACAAGGCAGCACCTCAGAGGCTTTAGGTGAGCAGCTGGTACTTAAATCACTAATGTTCACTATTCTGGGTTGTTTCATTTGTTCTGATTAAGCAATAACATGAAATATAAACAGCCATTCTACTGGGAGAGGAGGGCAGTCTAAATTCTAATATATTTAAATTCTAATAGATTTAAAGTCTAATGCTATATATACTATCTTAATTATTTTAATTGCTTATGATTTACAACATGGACAGGCATTAAGCACAAGAATGCAGTGCTTTTCAATGACACTCTGTTTCACAGCCTGTAATGATAAATATTATCTTCTCTAAAATGAGCTCTGTCCTGAACAGTTAAGAGGGAGGCTGTTCTTAACAGTCGTCACTGTATATTCACGTGTTAAGTTTGGAGTTGTGGTAATTAATAATTAAGAACACAGTCGTTCCTTAAGTTGTGTTGTGCTGTGACCCCTTTAACTGGGGTCTTGTGACTCATTTTGTGTGAGCATCCTCCATCTCAGTTAAGTGAGATATAACCAACTTTGTGTTATGGGAAAGATGGCTGCAGTTACTTTTCTAATTATCTTTACAGTTGTAAAGAGGAAACTTTATAAATAAAAACGCCAAAATTCAACAACATACATTCTGCAGATCATTGATAGCATCCTGTGAGTCATAAACATGCTTTTTTTTCCTTACATTATGTTTGCAGAAAAAAAAAGTCTGTTTATCTTGCTTAGGTACTGGTTCATTATGAAGCATTAATGGTTCCTCATGTTAGGTTACTTAACACCCATGTAAACACACAATGAATGCATGCTAAAAAAAAGAGCTGTCTTTCTCCAGTCTTTGCAACTAGGAAGAGCTCTGCTCTGAGCCAAGATGTGATCCTTCATGCCTATTTGTAAAACGATGTTTTCTTTCATGGCACCAACTGTTGCCTGGTGAACCTGCTGACATTCACAGCAGCACAGTAGAAACTGGTTTAAGAAGCAAACAAAACATAAATACATTGTCTTCAGTAAGTTGAGATGAACATTTACGGAGATAAACCTAGGGCTGCATTTTGATTGAAGTGATGCATATAAGCTTTCATAGAATCGTAGAGCACTTTTGGTTGGAAGTTCCTTAAAGGTTCCCTTAAGGGTCATCCAGTTCCTCCAACCTCCTACCGTGGACAGAGACATCTTCCCTTCCAATGGATCAGGTTTCCCAAAGCCTCATCCAGCCTGGCCTTGAACACTTCCAGGGATGGGACATCCACAGCTTCTCTGGGCAACCTGTGCCAGTGCCTCACCACCCTCATCATGAAGAATTTCCTCCTTATGTGTAGTCTAAATCTGCCTCTCTCCAGTTTATACCTATTCCCTAGGCCTATCACTACAAGCCTTTGTAAAAAGTCACAGGAAAAAAACTCATCCTAGTACCTGATCTAAATCTCCCCTCTTCCAGTTTAAAACTGTTCCCCCTTGTCCTGTTCACTGCACACTCCCTGATAAAGAGCTGCTCCCCAGCTTTGATGTAGGCCCCTTTTATTCCTGAGTCTACTTTTGATCCCACGGCCTGTTCCAGATTAAAATTCTTCTTAACCCACAATTATCAGTGAATATTTGTTTTTCTAGTGTAGAACCTGACCTGTTCTATCCAGGCATCTTGAGAGGTGTGTTCTAGCCTTCAGTGCAGCCAGGGCCAGCCTGGCTTGGGAAGGAAGGATTCTCTAAATAAATACCAGCCACTTAGAAAGCAAGTCACAAGGTCAGACCTTCTTATGTTAGCTAGTCAGCAGCTGGCTTCTCTAGATCTAAAGACAGAAGCAACTAGAAAATCAAGCAAATTATGATGATTGAGCAGGCAACTGAAGCAACAATTATACTGTACACCTTCTAGAAGCTACCACAAGGGTTAGCAATCCATAAGGGGTTTTGGAAGGTTTGTAGCAGGGCTGGGAACCAGGGCTTCTTTCAGCACAGTCCTCCAGATGTGGTATTGCATTACAGAAACTTTTCAGACTGCTTTCAGCAGCAACTGCTGAGAAGTTGTGCCTCTCTTCAGATTGTACCACACACAGAAGGAACTGGCACTCTGGCGTTAGCAATTCCAATGACCAGGCAATTCGGAATAAACTCTATTCCCTCTATGAGGGCTGAAGATTTGCCAGCCCAGCTGAAGTGCATTTACACCAATGCACACAGCATGGACAATAATAAGGAGCAGATGGAAGCAGTCATAGGGCAAGGAGGCTATGATTTTGTTGCCATCACGGAAACATGGTGGGATGACTCATACAACTGGAGTACAGCTTTGGTGAGATATAAACTCTTCAGGTGGGGCAGGAAGGGTAGGAGAGGAGGTGGGGTAGCCCTCTTTGTAAGGGAGGAATTGGACACTGTTGAGATGGATTGTGGCGATGAGGAGATTGAGTGCCTGTGGGTTAAAATCAGAGGAGCCCATAAGAAGGTAGATTTTGTGATGGGAGTCTGTTACAGGCCACCCAGTCAAGGAGAAGCAGCTGATGATCTCTTCTATAAACAGCTGGGGTTAATCTCCAAATCAATGCCACTTGTTCTTGTGGGAGACTTCAGTCTTCCAGATGTCTGCTGGAAGTACAATAGAGCAGAAAGGAAGCAGTCTAGGAGGTTCCTGGAGTGTGTGGAAGACAACTTCCTTGTGCAGCTGGTGAGCAAACCAACAAGGTAAGGTGCCCTCCTGGACCTGCTGTTTGTGAACAGTGAAGGCCTTGTCAGGGGTGTGGCGGTAGGAGGACACTGTCATGGTCCACTAGTAAGCAGGCTCATGATGGCTTGTTTCATTTCTGATTTCAGAGTGCAAAAAATAATTCAAAGAGAGAGTCAAGGGAGTCAAATTTCGATCTAAACAGGCACTTTATTAATTATGCCCATAAAGCAACTTACGATAGAAAAAGAGAGAGAACAAGGAAAGAGACAGGGAGAAGAGGGAAGGAGAAGAGGTTCATAGCTACCACCACGGGTCCAGAGTTGTTCAGAGTCTCTGGGAGTCCGGTCTGGAAGGTGTTCCATTGTTTCGATCTTTGCTGGAGGTGATCCCACAGCGGAGGAGGTCTTCTGTCTTGGTTGTCTGTTGCCCCTCTGTGTTGCTCTCTATTCAGCTGCTCCAGAACTGTCTTTTATACTAGTCAATGCACCTGTAACCTGCCTTTGCCTGTGCCAATTTCCACCTAGCAGGCCACACGTGCCAAGAGAGGAGTGTCCACAGGTCTCCTCCCCTTGTGCATGCGCTCCTTCTGGCAGCGGTGGTCGACCTGGGGTCTCCTGATGAAGGCCAGTAGTCATCATCACCTTGCGCGCATGCTCCGTTGGCTGTGCGTCTGTGGTCATTAATCTTCCTGTGTTTTCCTCCTTGCTTCATGGATCTTTCACAATGGTAGGGAGCAGGGAGGCTTGAAGACAGGGGCAAAACATTTTTGAGATAAGGAAGCAGGTACAGGTAGTTAGGTACAAAGCAGTCGTTCCGTACCAGCTCTGGCTGAGTTCCTGAGACCAGTTTTCTGAGACCTGCATTTGTGATTTATACAGTCAAGTTCTGAGGCTAAAAAATGAGGAAAAATGTTGAGACAGAAATCGATCCTTTGAGCAACTCTTACAGACGCCTAGGACAAAGCATGAGATGATAGGGTTTTAAGTTCTAGGTGACATGAAGAGGGGGGTTAGCAGGACAGTTGCATTATACTTCCAGAGGGCAGACTTTGAACTCTTCAGAAAGCTGGTTGGCAAAGTCTCATGGGAGACAGCACTTGAGGGCAAGGGAGCCCATGAGGGCTGGGAGCTCTTCAGAAAGGAAATCCTAGTAGTTCAGGAGAAAGCCATCCCCATGTTCCGGAAAAAGAGCCTTCGGGGACAAAAAACCAGCTTGGTTGAGCAGGGAGATCTTCAGAGATATCAAGGAGAAATGTTTATGAGCTTTGGAAGAAGGGACAGGCATCTTGGGTGGACTACAGGAGGGAAGTGAGATCATGCAGGGAAAAAGTCAGGAGGGCTAAGGCCCAACTAGAAATCAGATTGGCTAAGTCTGTGAAAGATAATAAAAAATCTCTCTATAAATATATTAACAATAAAAGGAGGACTAGTTGAGAATATACAGTCCCTATTGGATGCAGAAAGAACAAGAGTGATGGGATGAAAAGAAGGCTGAGGTACTTAATGCTTTCTTTGCCTCATTCTTTAATTGTAAAGAAAGTTGTTCCCTCTGTGTACAAACCACGGAACTAGAGGAGCAATACGAGGCTCCCATGGTCCAACAGGAGGTGGTAAGAGCCTTGCTTGCCCAACTAGACACCCACAAGTCTATGGGGTCAGATGGGATTCACCCAGTTATTGAATGAGCTGACGGATGTACTGGCCAAACCCCTTTCTGTCATCTTCCAATAGTCCTGGAAGACTGGCGAAGTTCCACTGGACTGGCGGTTGGTTGATGTGCCCATCTACAAGAAGGGTTGCAGGGAGGATCCAGGGAACTACAGGCCTGTCAGTCTGACCTCAGTGCCAGGGAAAGGCATGGAACAGATGATCTTGAGTGCTATCATGAAGAACATACAAGAGAACTGGGTGATCAGGCCCAGCCAATGTGGGTTCACAAAAGGCAGGTCTTGCCAAACTAACCTGATCACCTTCTATGACAAAGTGACTCGGCTGCTGGACGAGGGAAAGGCTGTGGATGTGGTCTTCCTGGACTTCAGTAAACCCTTTGACACAGTTTCTCACAGCATTCTGCTTCGGAAACTGTCAGCCTCTGGCCTGGGCAGGCACACACTCTCCTGGGTAGAAAACTGGTTGGATAGCCGGGCCCAGAGAGTGGTGGTAAATGGTGTTAACTCCATCTGGAGGCCAGTGACAAGTGGGGTTCCCCAGGGCTCAGTGCTGGGTCCAGCCCTGTTCAATGTCTTCATCAATGACCCAGATGAAGGCATTGAGTGCTCCCTTAGCAAGTTTGCAGACGACACTAGGCTGGCTGAAAGTGTGGATCTGCTGGAGGGTAGGAAGCCTCTACAAAGGGGTCTAAACAGGCTGGACTGCTGGGCTGAGTCCAAAGGCATGAGGTATAACAAGGCCAAATGCCGGGTCCTGCACCTGGGGCACAACAACCCTATGCAGAGCTACAGACTAGGAGAATTCTGTCTAGAAAGCTGCCAGGAGGAGAGGGACCTGGGGATGTTGGTTGACAGCCGACTGAGCATGAGCCAGCAGAGTGCCCAGGTGGTCAAGAAGGCCAGTGGTATGTTGGTTTGTATCAGAAATGGTGTGACCAGCAGGTCCAGGGAGGTTATTCTCCCTCTGTACTTGGCACCGGTGAGACCGCTCCTTCAAAACTGTGTTCAATTCTGGGCCCCTCACCACACGAAGGATGTTGAGGCTCTGCAGTGGGTCCAGAGAAGAGCAACAAAGTTGGTGAAGAGGCTGGAGAACAGGCCCTATGAGGAACGACTGAGAGAGCTGGGGTTGTTTAGCCTGGAGAAGAGGGGGCTGAGGGGAGACCTCATTGCTCTCTACAACTACCTGAAAGGAGGTTGTGGAGAGGAGGGAGCTGGCCTCTTCTCCCAAGTGACAGAGGACACGACAAGAGGGAATGGCCTCAAGCTCTGCCAGGGGAGATTTAGGGTGGACATTAGGAGAAAGTTTTTCACAGAAAGGGTCATTGGGCATTGGAACAGGCTGCCCAGGGAGGTGGTTGATTCACCTTCCCTGGAGGTGTTTAAGGCACGGGTGGATGAGGTACCGAGAGACCGCTCCTTTAATGCTGTGTTCAGTTCTGGGCCCCTCACCTTAAGAAGGATGTTGAGGATCTGGAGTGTGTCCAGATAAGGTCAATGTATATGGTGAAGGGACTGGAGAACAAGTCTTGCGAGGAGCAGTCGAAGGAGCTAGGGGTGTTTAGCCTGGAGAAGAGGAGGCTGAGAGGAAATGGCCTCAAGCTCCACCAGGGGATGTTCAGGCTGAACATTAGGAAAAAATTTTTCATGGAATGGGTCATTGGGCACTGGAACAGGCTGCCTAGGGAGGTGGTTGAGTGACCTTCCCTGGAGGCGTTTAAGAGATGGGTGGATGAGGTGCTTAGGGACATGGTTTAGTGTTTGATAGGAATGGTCAGACTCAATGATCCACTGGGTCTTTTCTACCCTGATGTTTCTATGATATGTAGTTTCCAAAACACTAAATGATCTACACATGAAAGTTTTCTGAAGGGCTTATTACTGTTACGCAATCTATGCAAGCAACAGAAGCTGCCACCTGCAACAACTATTGAAACTCATTAGTTAAGTGGCCCATCCTAGTAGGTGTGGAGTAACAATTTTCCTGTGCCAGTGCCTCCCCACCCTCATGATGTGAAGTTCTTCCTAATGTCTAACCTAAATCTTTCCCTCTCTAATTTACACCCATTGTCCCTAGTTCTATCACTACAAGCCTTTGTGAAGAGTCCCTCCCCAGGTTTCTTGTAGCCCCTTCAGGTACTGGAAGCTGCTCTAATGCCTCCTAGGAGCCTTCTCCAGGCTGAACAACCCCAGCTCTCAGCCTGTCCTTGTATGGGAGGTGCTCCAGCCCTTCGATCATCCTTGTAGTCCTCCTCTGGACCTGTTCCAACAGTTCCATATCCTTCTTATGTTGAGGATTCCAGAACTGGACACAGTACTCCACATGAGGTCTCACAAGGGAGAAATAGAGGGGCAGAATCACTTCCCTTGACCTGCTGGCCATGCTTCTTTTTATGCAGCCCAAGATATGCTTGGCCTTCTGGGCTCTAAGTGCACATTGCTGGCTCATGTTAAGCTTATCACTAAACCAGCACCCCCAAGTCCTTCTCTGCAAGGCAGCTCTCAATCACATCATCCCCCATCCTCTACTGAAATTGGGAACTGCCCCAACCCAGATGCCGGACTTTGCACTTGGACTTGTTGAACCTCATGAGGTTCTCACAGATGGATTTCTCCAGCCTGTCCAGGTCCCGCTGGATGACATCCCATCCTTCTGGTGTGGTAACTGCACTGCTCAGCTTGGTAATCATCTGAAAACTTGCTGAGGGTGCACTCAGTCTCACTTTCTGTATCACTGATGAAGATATTAAACAGCACTGGTTCCAGTATGGACCCCTGAGGGACACTACTTGTCACAAATTTAGCTCAAACAGTTGAGTTTTGGCACAGGTACAACAAGCAAAAACACATCTCAGGAGTGGAGTGTACAGTATGCGGATTAATTTGTCTTCTGAACAAAAGACACATCCAGTTTTAGTGCATTCTCAGCCTGTGCTGCTTTATTGCTAAAAAAAATTGTATACAGGTGCAGAGTTTCCAAGTTCATTTTTAAACAGTTCCTCTTTACAGTGTGAAAAGAATAAAATCTTATCTCGAAATCCTCAAAGATGCATAGATATAAAAGCAAGCTGCCTTTTGGAAAAACATCAGAATTTGCAGGGAGACATACCTTCACTGTTACCATGTAAAACATGAAAGCAATGGGAATACATAATTCCTAGTGTCATCAATAATCTCTTCCGTTAATCCTGTGAGCATGCCATCAGAAGTTCAGGAAGTATTTTCTAACCTGTTTTTTAAGGAGCAAGGTAATTTATAAGAACCTAAAACTAATACTTTTCCTTTGCTGTTCTGTCATACTTGCCAAAAGGCGGCTGCCTGCACTGACATCCTAAAGTAGCTTCTTCCCCAGATTTTGTACTGGAGGGAATAGGCGTTAACAACAGATACAACTCCTTACCCATCACACAAAGGAAAATACACTTAGCAGGGTTTAAAACCATGCAAAATGTTCTGAAAAGTGCCCACTAAGAATTGGGCGACCACAGTTAAATGCTGGGCTAAACTTGTTTTACAAATTCCGGTTTTGCTTGAAGAAGTTGGCTCAAAGGGTTTCACTTACTCTAACTTCTGATACCATAAAATAGTTTTCTTCTCTTATAATATTCCTATCTTCATTTGGCAATTCTTGTACATCTAGAAAGAGCATTTATGAGAAAAACATAACCCGCATCCTAAACCCAAATCATGGTACTTTATGGATGGTTTGCTATGGAATACAAACAGGAGTTAACTTGACACACAATTTATTCCTCCAAGACATTTTCTCTTTCTATTTAAGACAAAGGACTGAACCTCTGTACGTGAAGTGTTCTGCACAAGTTAAGCCCACCTACAAAATCAAGCTAAGCTAGAAGTATGGAACTCTGCGGTAACAAGCTAGTATTCTACGTGTTTGAATGCAAGCTGCAACTTGGAAAAGTATTAGTGACATAGGCTATGCCACACATTCTTTGTTATTTTCAAACTGCCAGCAGAAATTCACTGTTATGTGTAAAAGACATGGGAAATACCAGAGAGTACACTAAAAGTTTACAGAAAGATGGCACCCAAATTCCCTTTTATTTAACAAGTGAAATAAAGAAAAAAAGACTATCGCAACCTATGTTGCAGAAGATAAAGACCGTCAGTGATCAAATCTCATTTTCTGTTTTTAAAAATCTCTTTATAGAACTTAAAAAATATACAAGATGACCAGTATTTTCAGGTTCATTCCTGCCGGTGCCATTATTGCTGGCTGGTACCAGTATGCCTCAGTACAGCTGCCTATGTGGCTAGAGAGTTACCTGAAAATACCGTCTATTAAAAAGCTATTCAACACCTGAAATATATGTACTGTGCTTATTGATTTCAGTTTTCTCCAAATAATTTCTTTCACTACGCCCAAGCTTATTACCTACTGTCTGGCAAATACTACCCTCAATTTGAGTCTGCAGTTTCCATTACTTGGGTTTTTTGTGTGTGTTTTAGGTGTGTTTTTTTCCACTAGTTGCTCCCCACCCTGCACCTTGTAAGAAACTCTGCACCCTTTTCCTTGCTACGGCTGCAGCAGGTGAGAAACCTCATCTTGCCCCTAAACATGCTTAGTTCATGCCCTGCTTTTTACATGCTCAGGGCACTAATACGAACCAGAGAAGAGGTTATAAAGGTGAGTTCTGCTGATCCTGGTTCCTGATTTACAGTTTTGGTGCCATGCTTCTCTCCCTATCTATACAATCTGCCCCTTTCCCTACAGAGGCAGCACATTCTCTAAAAAAAACCAAAGTTTGAGAATCAAAGCAAGAAGTTCAAGCTATTGGTATATTAATTCCTATTGCTTCATTATGTATAAATGCATATCTCAATTTACTGGTATTAACTACGTTACACTAGACATTTTGAATCATGCATAATTAGAATACTAGCTCTAAGATTGGGTTTGTGGGCCTGTGCCGCTTTCCTTCAGTTTCTCCACACAGTTCTTCATGCCTAAGGCATTACAGACCTTCTAATTGACCTGCGAACACCCTCATTTGGAGAGGAAGTAGAGAGAAGCAGACAGGATTTACACAGGACACACTGAACAGTATGTTAGAACAGTAAGATATCATTTCTCTTTAATGTTAGATGTTGTAAAGCCTTAGGGAAACTGTCCATGTTATAACCTGGGACATCGGCTCACAGACACCATTGACACTGACGCTTTCTCTAAAACACAGGAGAAAGTGTGGAGCAGACTGAAAGGAAACAGACATCGGAGTCTGTGGTTAGAGTTCTGTACTTGGTAATGAGACACCCTGGTTCAACTGCTGGCTACTCTATGCCAGTAAAGGTGCTACAGGGGCAAAATGCTGGGTCATTCCAGTAAAAGAAATCCAATGGAATCTAACTTGAACTGCCATTATGCAGTTCTGTACCTGAACAGCAAGCAGGATTATTAGTTTTGGAAGAAGATCAGACAGTTTCCTAGGGATGTAGGAAGCAGCTATTTCTAAGACTGCTTATACATCAAAAACTATTCTTCTTTTTTCATATTTTTCCCTTCTTTGCCCAAAAAACCACAGTGCCAACTCTTGACAACATAATCCTTGTGTAAAGTGTCAGTGTCCTGAAGCTCAGTACTATTTCTTCTCACTCACTATCATGTCGTCTTTGCAAGATATTAATTTTTGTCTGAAATCTGAAAATTATCCTCAGTTGCAGAAATTGCAATTCCTGAAGGTGCAATTCCTAATACAAGCACTGCCTGGCCCTTCGGCAGCAGCTCTGCTGGGTGCGGAAATGGCACAGCCTTGTGTCATCTGGGCTCAGCACTGGGCACTATGCCTTCGTTATCCCACACTGAACCGTGGTAGCATGTAATAATTTTGCTCAGTTTTAGAAGCAGTGAAATCAAGGGGACTGTAGCAAAAGTCATGTCATAGTATAAAAGCTGAAAGGCAAAGGGATTCCTTTTGTTGTTGTGAATGGAAATTTTCTAGTCTAGCAGCCCACAGAATACAGATCATTATAAAAAGTACAAACAGCAACGAATCCACAGACAGCTTGCGTGGCTACACCAGTCTGGATTTCCGTCCCCTATTCTCTGAGTGAAGAATTCTACTCAGCCACAAAGTTCATGCTTCTGAAGTATGAACACGACTGTGTTTTCCTTATTATTTCATTATTATGTAAATGTACTTGCTGACCACAGACTGGAATAGATGTTATAATGACTTTAACGTAATCAGATAACAATCAAATTAAGGTCCTCTATGGCCAGCTTCCAATTTTATCAATAATTCAATAGTTGGAATTTAAGCCGATTACAACTTTCCAGATCAATTAGCTTTTATACACACACTACACACTAACCAACACTTAATTTAAACATCTTCACACTTGCCTTGGTTACTTGATACTGTAAAAATGCTCATAGCCCTCAACCTATAACCATTAGAAGTTTCTGCCTGCTCTAAGTTACAGTACAAACGTCTTCTGCTTTCTCAAAGAAATCCATCCTCTAATGTAATAACTCTGCTCAGAATACAGTATCACCTATTGGGCCACATGGTCTCTGAGGGCTAGGTATCTGCATTGAAAACAGCATCAACTATGGACATTTTAGAACTCCAGTGCCTCTTTTATGTAACCCTTTGATAGCAAATACTTTGCTGGGTGCAGATCAGTAAGCCTTTGTGTTGCCAGAGGCTTCACAGTAGTTGTCTCTAAAAAACCTTAGGCATCAGCAGAAATCAATTATGGTCTGAAACAGTATTTAGCAAGGCTACAATTATTTTTTTCTGTAAAGTAACATTTTTAGAGTTCTACAGTTGTGCTTGGGATGTACAAATGTTTTGAGTGTCAAGTGTTTGCTGATGTTTTTACTTTTTATTTAAAAACCATCTCAGACTGGTCTTTTTAAACAAAGAAAACAAGAAGTAACTCCCAGAATAAAGGCTTCTGACTTCAGAATCAGGTTTCCTTTGCAGTGCAGTATTTGGAAGGGTTTAGCCGCTTCTCAGAGAAACAGAGCAAGTGCTATACCACAAAGAAGAAAAAAATATAGGGAAACCCCAGCTCTCCTTTCAAAAAGAACTGTCTGCTCTTCTCCCAGCACTCATTGAGAGTTTGTCAGATATGCAACAAAGGTGATTTATTTTTTTTTACTTCAAGTTCATTAACTAAGTATTCAAGTGCCAAATTCCCTCGAACGAGAGGAACTTAAGAGGAATTTACCCATCATCTCAGCAAGAGACTCTTCACACAACTCCCTGCAGCACAGAGCACCACAAACTTATTTGGTTATTACCCACTTACTCTACTGTACAATCTTGCTAATGCAAGTTATTTACTATCACATGCAAAACAGTTATTGCTACTAAAGTTCTATTTTCTTATTAAATCATCTTATGGCTTTGTTTGCATCAGGGTTTCTTCCCCCTACATACTGTGCTATTTTGCATTCCAGTTTCAGAGGTATTTTTCAATTGATTCTCCCAAACACTAAACTACTTTATTCAATGGTACAGCTACTTCCTTTTGGAATTGATCCTAACTCAGCGCAGGACCCCCAGAGCTCTGCTGTAAATGGCCAGTCCAATTTTCTTGGAAATCTATTAGAAGCAGAGGGTTGGCTGTTTTGTTGGTTTATTTTCCCCTTACATACATTGACTCTGCACAGATTACTGGTTTTGCACCAAACTACATGCTTCTTGATTAATAACTTTAGAGATATATTGTATCAAAATTACAAAACCAAGCTACCCATTCCCTCCCTCCCCCTAATGGCCATTTACAGGCAGGTCTCAGGAAAAAAAAAAAAGATGCAGTATCCTCTCTAAGTTGAAAGAGAATTTTGTTCCTGCAAAAGAGAGAAATGGGTGAAGAACAACACTGGCACCAAATAAGACTTTTTCTCAGGATATCAGAGGATGCCATCCTCCTGGCATTGCACATGCCAGGAATCACATCAGTCTGTTATTTGACCAGCCCAAGCTGCCCATTGAGTGCTAAATCATTTAGACTTCCCCTGGTCTAAGCTTTCCTTATGAAAAAAGCAGACAGAGAGGCAGAAATTATTAAAATTTTGCTTAGCACTGGAAAGCAATTCTGGAAGTTACCTAAAATACAGGATATTGAATTCTCAATAGTACGGGGGTGGGGAATTTCTGATCCACAGGCTAAATAGCCTGCTGCACAGATACAGTTTGCTGCACAGATACAGTCTGCAATGTTGTTTTTCCACAGCCCTTTACCTTATTCTACTCTCTCTTATTATTATTATTAACAGTAAGATGCATGTAAATACAGGATCCACCAAAGGTGTTGTGAGATTCAATAGGCCTTAGGCCAAAAAAAGGTTCCCCATTCCTGCAATAATGGATTGGTCTTTTATGCATAATTGTCAGATAACATTTTGCAACCATTAACTTATTTCATAATGAGGATAATGTTTAACTATTGCAATTATATAGTCAGAACTGAACAAAAAAGAAAAGTATTTCATCGAGATTCTGTGAATGATCTTAAGGTATCAGAGATGTGTACAAAATGCACACAAACTCTTCACCATATTCATACTTTTCTGAGTATATCACAGGATGGGTAATAATGAAATAGAATGTACTGCATGTGGGAAAAAAATGCCTTCAACAAAGACTGAAAAGAACCCCACTAGTAGAGATGAGAATTCTGGACACTTACAGACATTAGTTTACTACTGTAGTTGGACAGATAGACTAAAACCAAAAAATCAACTATGATTCTATGAAGCCCATTGAGTGAATGTATTCCATTCCTAAAGATAGCATTGCTATTGTCAAAGGGAGGATACTGCATGTTTAGACCACGTTTGTGACATCTCTATTGTATCCTTTCTATTGTTAATTACATTATCATCACTGTTTATTACTAAATTTGTCACTCTGAAATTGTAAAAATACTACTAGGCTCATGCACTGATCCTAACATGGCACTACAGTTTGCTACAAAGCACTAATGCTTATGGAACTATACACATCTCAAAATGGAAGACATTGGTGATTTTGTTGTTTTCAAACAACTTGCAACATCATTTTGTCCACAAGTATTAAAATATATATATATGTATATATATATATGATCTATTGCACATGCCCCTTGTTTTTTTAATCTTTCACATGGGAAGATTCCAACCAACACAAATAAAAATTGGAGCAAGAAAAACTAAGTAGGCTGAGGCAGCACTTCCCAATCCAGCAGTTTTATAAAGGTGCTGGTCAGAAAAGTACTGCAAATGGGGGTCTTCTGGGACCGCACTACTGGAGTATATCTGTGACAGTCACAGATCCTTAGCCCTGTTAAAAATATTATGTTCTAAAATTAAACTTGAAAACTAACGTTGATACATTGTCATGGATAAGAGTCAGGAAAATCAGCAATTCTATTGTTTAGTTATAATGCAGGGTTACAAAATGTTGAGGATTATTCCTATGGAAAAAGAAACAGAAGAGCTTAAAGTGTCTACTCTCTAGTCATACAAGTTCTTAGGTTTTGTACATGTCCACAGAAAATAAAAATACCTTTATGACCCCACATATTTTGTCATCAAGCTATGCAAGAAAAAACCCCTAGCTCTAAGGTCAGAAGGGTAAGTACAGGCGGAAGGAATAAAAGGAAATTCCCATATATAAAATCAGGTGTTTCTCATACCAGATACCTCCCAACCACTTAGAATCCTCTGATATTGACAGTATTTTCCATCACTTAGAGATGGATCCTGCTTCTACAGACATCTACATTAAATGCCACTGGTTTCAACAGAAGGAGGCCCTAAAAGGAAATGTGCTTTTCTAGTTGCCTCTAACGCCAGAAAATTCAGATTGTATTCAGCAAAGAAATCCTGTGTTCTTAGAAGAAGTCACACCAATGTGGTCGTTGGATAAAGATCAATGCAACACTTATCTGAACTAATAAAAGAAACACAGCTCATCACAGTGTTGCACACAATTTTAGCACACCTCTCTACTCACCACAGTGGGCATTATTTGATATTATTCTGACATGCAGTCTTGACCACTACTCTTAGCTTACATGTCTGACCTTTTCTTCACGGAAACAAAAAATAGGTAAAACTCACTAAATCTCATTGTTACAGTGCAAGCCTAAACAGACCTAACTCAACTTTAGTCTGAAGACAAACATCAATGCTGTCCTTACTTTGCTACAGAACTTGGTCCCATAAAATGTCACTGCTCTTCTAATATCAGAATGATGCCCTTGCAATCTATCTTTAAGATTTAAGAAGGATTTCACTTATTGGCTTTTTCAGTCATTTTCAGGCTGTCTGGCTCTCTCCATCAGTTTTCTAAATGAAAAAATAGAACAAAACAAAAAGATCTAAACCACCCCACCCAACCACCTCCCAGAACCTATTAATAGAACCTATAGACCTTTACTTGATCCAGATTTGAAAATAGCATTTTAGGCAAGTAAGTCACATTTTTCTAAATCACAGGCTTGGAATAAGGTGCACTAAGAAGAGCTCCATATTTGAAGAGGAGTAGAATACATATCCCAGTTCTGGGTTGGTTTTTTTAGCCAAATACAATACCACAATGGGAAGCACATAAACAATACACACTCCCACCTCAGAATGACAAAAAACATTCTATATAATAAAAATGAAGGAGACAAAGAATCTTGTGTAAACATAAGAACAACAGACTGCCTTGGTTTGGGAAGGAATAAGAGGAACCAGAAAAAGGCCCATTCCAAGTATTTCTGCTCTCTCTCAACTTACCCCTCTTACACGGGAAACAGTCCATTCTCTTGGGCCTATTTCTACCTAGATGATGGAAATATACCGGTCATATCAGTTCTCAGTCACAGAAGAATCAAAAAAGTGATTCCACTGGCAGTATGAAAAGCTGAAACTGTGCCAAGGAAGCTGAGGGGATAAACTGTAACTTTATATCTCTGGTGTCTTTCATCCCACCAGAAGTTAATTTCTTTAATAAAGAAAGTTCTGCCCCATCTCTTCTACCACAGAATGGTCTTGTTCCTTTTGCTGCTAAGGATTCAAAATAAGCCAGAGGGAGGGAATGATTTAATGTAAACCTAAACATTATTCATGTTACCCCAGAGGCTTTAAAGCTTCATTTTTCTTTGCTAAAAATGAAATGGGGCGCAGTAACTTCTCCTCCTGGTGAAAGCTCTTCATATCCAGCACTTACATAGGTTTACACGTGCAAATATAGTTTCATCACAGACTGGGATGATGCATTTATGCACTGTAGACAAGGTGATTCTGCATTTGTTCCTGTGCATTAGCTGCTTTATGTGAGTTGACAACAAGACATATATGTACAAAGTCAAGCTTGGGTCCTAAACTAGAAAATACCTGTATGAGATGTCCCCAGTTGTTTGCTAAGTTTCCTACTCACATCACAGCAGAAAATACGTTCTGGTTTCCCTGTTGCAATTTTTTATATGTGTCAAGACAATCTGACATGGCAATGCATGCAGACACTTTATCTGCTAGGAATTCCAGTATGACACAGTGAAGTACTTAACCTTCCTGAAATGGAGAGACCTCAGTGAAGAACACTTGCTTCTAGTTGTGTCTGATGATGAAGCATTTCTCATTTTAAAACAGAATGCAGAAAGCTGGATGAAGAGCTGGCACAGAAGACATTTCTTCAGGGAAACAAATGCTGACTTCTGTTACTCTCCTTCTGAGTTTTGATGAAAAGGTGGGATACTTCTGTGGGAGAAGTCATTTGGTGAATCAAATGTTGGGTGAGATGGCTGAAACAGGAAGCGGAGACATCTTTGTTCGTTCAGCTCCATGGAAGTGAAGGGCAGGCTTTTTCTTGCTAGAAGAGAAACACTCATATCTTTGACCCTATGAGCAAGCAATATGACCACCGCCTTCTTCTTGAATGTCAGGAAAGGATCTGGAATCCCAAAATGGAAAAAACAGAAGAGGTAGTTTAGGAAACCAAATAAAAATACACTCACCTTTAAAATGCCCACTGGTCCATTACTTTAAAAGTCTGCCTCTAATGGACAAAATCAGCTGGTTTCACAAACTGCAATAATCCCTTGCTCTGTAAGGTTTTGAATCTAACTGTAGACATCCATAAGCTGGCTATGGAAACAGTACAGAAATGCTGAATTATATGGTTAACTCAGAAGCAAAGCATAAAAAAATATATTCATTAGTGTTAATTAGCTACAGGTCTTCTTGACTGTGGCTCCAACATGCAGCATGACAATGCTCAGGTAGCACAGAATGCATACTGCACACAGAGTATATTCAAAGAGCCACCATAAACTGTCACCTAATTAACTACAAAACTGTCAGTGCTGTATAAGTAAAAAGCACTTATGACAGCTGTAAGATCACACAGATTAGGCACATACTTCTACTCACTTCTCCTCTTCCTTGCTCGCAGTACAGGCAGACTTCAACCACTGTCATCTTGTCACTGATCTCCTGGCCTTTCATCACTGACACTCACCTGGTATCATTCAGTCACAGTAGCTGCTAAGATATGATTCTTTGGCTTCAAATTTGATGCCAGCTTGGATTGAAAGGTAATGCAAGTGCACTCCTGCATGGTTAGTGCCAGAAACATTTATTAACATTCTCCTGTACTACAATGAGAGATCTGAAAGAAAAATTGTTTTTCTTTTGTGTCTCTCTAATGCAAAAGAAATGAGGATACATCATATTTTCTAGCCCCTTCCTCCCATAACTCTGTTGGTATTTCTAATCTTATTCTAATTACCTTAACCCTTCAGCGGATCAAGTTCAGAAATAATCTTCCAGTGACAATGCTCAACTCCTCAATGATGTTAGAAGTAGCGAGTAGATCATGAAAATGGAAATACAGCACACATCATCATCACTTTCTCTCTGAGGCACTCAAATATTTCAGTTTATCATGAGCTTGCTTGATCATCCATGCTCCCACTGTTGGGATAGTCTTATTGTTATGAAGATGCAGAAAACCAGACCTGGAGGGCTGCAACAAAACATGCCAAAGGTTTGTTGCAGAGCTGAGAAAATAACATAGCACTGTTACATATTTGAACTAACAGAATATCTTTATGCCATCCAGTGGAAAAAAAATAAACCAAAGCTCCGGAAACTGACTATCATTCTTAGACATTTTTACTGTACTTTTTTTTATTTGATAACTGACATTTGGTTATGCTGTCTTTCTTTGAATCCTACTATTTAAACAAATATAACTTTTAAAATAGCTTCTTTAAGTTGACACAATTAAACAATCAGTGTTTATTTGCACAGGAAAAAAAAGAAAACTAAAAAAAAAATAAGAAAAAGGAGAGGGGAAGGGACAAGAGGGGAAGGGATGAGAAAAAACCCTACATCTGTCACCAAATCTGACAAGTTTAATACCCAATATTTAGTACCTAAATAACTTCATGTTTTTACTTACCATTATTTTCTATCAATCCACTTTCTCTTCAGTGAGCCTAAAGGGAGAAAGAGATGAACAAATGAAATTAAATTTGCAAATACAGGGGGAGTGGGACGGGATGCGTGACCAGCAGGTCCAGGGAGGTTATTCTCCCTCTGTACTCTGCACTGGTGAGGACGCTCCTTGAATACGGTGTGCAGTTCTGGGCCCCTCACCACAAGAAGGATGTTGAGGCTCTGGAGTAGGTCCAGAGAAGAGCAATGAGGCTGGTGAGGGGTCTGGAGAACAAGCCTTATGAGGAACGGCTGAGAGAGCTGGGGTTGTTTAGCCTGGAGAAGAGGAGGCTGAGAGGAGACCTCATTACTCTCTACAACTACCTGAAAGGAGGTTGTAGAGAGAAGGGAGCTGGCCTCTTCTCCCAAGTGACAGGGGACAGGACAAGAGAGAATGGCCTCAAGCTCCACCAGGGGAGATTTAGGCTAGACATTAGGAGGAAGTTTTTCACAGAAAGGGTCATTGGGCATTGGACTAGGCTGCCCAGGGAGGTGGTTGATTCACCTTCCCTGGAGGTGTTTAAGGCACGGGTGGGCAAGGTCCTGAGGGACATGGTTTAGTGTTAGATAGGAATGGTTGGACTCAATGATCCGATGGGTCTCTTCCAACCTGGTGGTTCTATTCTATGATTCACATAACTTCTGGTAGGTCAGGACTGAATAGAAATACTGTTCATTTTCTAGTTTTTAAGAATGAACTTGGTAGGTATTCAAGAGAGACTTTGGACTCTTCCTGGATGCTGTCAGAATTTTTAGGCCCAGTTGGCCCCCAGTTTTTGACATCCCTGAATGACAAGTCACCATCATAAGACACATAGCCTGTTTGTGCAAATCTTCATGCTGCAGACTTACAGCATTGCAGGCAAGACTGTAAAGCAGTGCAGACAGTTGTCTGGACATATATCAGGGTAACAGAAAATTCTGATCTCTGTGGGGTTTTTAAGGTACTTCTTCTCATAACCCTTGTACATTCAAAACAATTAAGAATAAATACTAATCAAAGTGAATTTACTTACCGTTAAAAGCATACAACTTCATACAGAAGAAAGTTGATGGCTTATTATGTTTAGTTAATATGCCAAAGGCAAATGCCCGAGCATATTTCAACACATCATATACAGACATATGTAGGAATATCGATACTGCACTGTAACACTATGTTGCTCATAAGCTGCTATTACTGTGACTACATGAATAATACAGCATGTGAAATTGGTAGAGTGCTCTTCAGGAAATTAATCTCGTAAGCAGGTACTGCTTCCGGAACAAGTTTCAACAAACACGCTTATAGTTCCTCTGAGTTATTTCACCAGTTACAAACAACTATGTCATTATTATATCATGTAAGATAACATGCCACATCTCCTAAAGCTGTGCTTCTCCTAACTACTTTTAACTTTCACCCAACTCGCATGCTGAAAATGCAGTCACGTGGAATTCTATGACAAACTTGAGATTTTAAAAATTGTCATCAAACACAGAACAAAAGGAATCTCACGCTAGTGACAGTAACCCCTTTGCTTCCAGCAAGCCCTTCCCCTCTTTTTCTTTCTTTAATTTAAACAAGGTATGATTGTACAGAATACTTCTATCAACTCTGAAAAATTCAGGGCACACCTGACCCATGCATTACTAACACAGAAAGGAGTTTTCAGTTAGTTTCACAGGTTTTATCACATGTAAAGTCCTTTTTGCCGTATTACCAACAACTCCATGAATTCACTGGGCTACAAGCGATTCCACCCTCTACAATATCACCTCTTCACAAAACTTATTTTGCAGTGAAGATTCCTCGTACGTTCCGGCTTTGCCGAGACACCTGGAAGCCCCTTCGTGCCCTTCCTTGTCGGTGTGGCACAAGGACACCGCGCAAGGACACGAAACGCTCGGACTAGCAGCAAACCCCACCGAGCACAGATTCCACAAATACTAGCGAGGACACAAGAGTAACCGCTGCCAGCAATATTTTCCGTAGCCGGAGAAGGCTAATTTCGGCTGACACGTTTCGGGTTCTCTCCACGTAGGCTGCGGCTACTCCCCGCCCCCCGACTGCTGCCGTACGGGATCAGGCCCTTTCCCACGCTTTCCGTGCGGGACCGGGATTTTTTGCCCCCTCTCTTCGTGCGGGACTAGGCTCTTCCCCTCCCCCCCTCCTCGGTTCCGTGCGGAACCGGGCTCCTGCCCTTCCCCCCATCCCCAGCTCCCTGCGGGACCGGGCTTTTCCGCCCTGCCCCCCTCCGTGCGGGACCGGGCTCCCGCCTAGAGCTGCCGGGACTCTGCACGCCCGCCGCGCGCACATACGGACGGGGCTGCGGGGTCTGTCCCAGCTCCCTCGGGGAGCGGCCCCGCAGCGCTCACCTGAGGCGGCCCGAGCCGCGGAGCCGCAGAGGGCCCCGCCCGCCACCTCTCACGCCGCCATCTTTCCCAGCTCTGCCCGGCCCCGCCCCCTCGCCCGCCAGCCTATGGGGGGGCCGCGCCCTGTGCGCGGGCGGCAATTAGTCTACACGTCTGCCAATCGCACGCCGCGCCCGCCCTCCTCGCCTTCTGATTGGCCGTCGGGGCCTCCCGCGACCCGATTGGCTGCGGGGCGCGCGGGAGGGACCGGCCCCTTAAAGGAGCCGCTCGCCGGCG
>JAUMJK010002096.1:0-16499 GCA_033558105.1 Coccyzus lansbergi
GGGGATGGGGGAGGACGGGGGGTGGGGGTGGTGGGGGTGGTGGGGGGGGGGTGGTGGTGGTGGTGGTGGTGATGGTGGTGGTGGTGATGGGGGGGGCACTCCGGCCGCCGCCACGTTTCGGGGTCCCCCCCCGAAGACGAAGTGCTTGGCTGGGGCGGGGGGGGGCGGCGGTCGATGGTGGAGGAGGGGGTGGGGGGGCAGGGGGGTGATGGTGGGGGGGGGGCAGGGGGGCCGGGCTGTAGAGGGGGAGGGGGGAGAGGGGCTGGCGAGGGGGTTGGGGGGCGGCCCCCCCCCCCTCCTCCCCCCCCCCCCATCATCCGCTTGCCCGGACGGTGTAAAGTGTAATGGGGGTGCGGGGGGGGGAACCCCCCTCCCCCGGGGGGGCCGTGCTGCTGGGGGGGGGCCGAGAGGGGGGGCTGGGGACCCCCGTGGAAGCGGGGGGGGGCGGCGGCGGAGATGGCCGGGAGGGGGGGGGGAGGCGCGGGGCGAGAAGGAGGGGGGGGCTGCTGGGGGGGTTGGGGTTGTTGGGGGGGCGGCTGTTGGGGGTAAGGAGGAGGGGGGGCGGCCGGGGTGGGGAGAGGTGGGGGGGGGGGGGCCCGGACCCCCACCCCCCCCCCCCTCCTCCTCCTCCTCTTTCCCCTCCCCCCCCGTGGCAATACTGAGCGTGAAGAGCCTGGAGCTTGGAGGGGGGGTCGGAGGAGGAGTTGGGGGGCGCGGGGGCGGGGGGGGGGGCGCCCTGAGGAGGGGGGAGGGGGTGGTGGTGGGAGGAGGAGGCCGAGGAGGAGGAGGCCGAGGCCGAGGGCCCCCCCAGAGGGTGGTGGTGGTGATGGTGATGGGGGTGGTGATGGGGGGGGGGGTTGGGGGGGCCCTTCCCGCGACGACTCCCGAAAAGGGACCCCAAGAAGGAGGAGGAGGAGTTGGAGCCCGGGCGGGGGGGGGGAGGGGGGCGAGAGGCCTCCGGGGGGTGGGGGTGGGGCGGGGGGGGCCGGGACGGGCGGGGGGAGCTGATGATGGAGCCCTGGGGGGGGGGGGAGACACCAGTTACACACCAGTTAGGCACCAGTTAGAAGGGGGAGGGGGGAATGCGAGAGCAGGAGCACCCACAGTAAGCCCAGTGGCCCCCACACCAACCCAGTGACCCCAGTGAGCCAAGAGACCCCCACAGCAGCCCAGTGACCCCCACAGCAGCCCAGTGAAACCAGTGAGCCCAGTAGCCCCAGTGAGCCCAGTAGCCCCAGTGCCCCCAGTACCAGCCCAGGGACCCCAGTGAAACCAGTAACCCCAGTGAAAGCAGTGAGCCCAGTAGCCCCAGTGACCCCCACACCAGCCCAGTGAGACCAGTAACCCCAGTACCAGCCCAGGGACCCCAGTGAAACCAGTAACCCCAGTGAGCCCAGTGACCCTCACACCAGCCCAGTGAGACCAGGTAGACCAGAGAGCCCAGTGAAACCAGTGAGCCCAGTGCCCCCAGTACCAGCCCAGGGACCTCAGTGAAACCAGTAACCCCAGTGAAACCAATGAGCCCAGTAGCCCCAGTGCCCCCAGTGAGCCCAGTGCCCCCCAGTGCCCCCAGTGAGCCCAGTCAGGCACTGCCCTCACCTCGATGGTGCTGTCCAGGGACCCCACACTGTTGCGTCGGCCCCGCTTGCCTGGGGGGGGGGGGGGGGGGGGCAGAGAGATTAGGGGGGCAAAGACCCCAAATCCCCACCAGGGGGACCCCAAATCCCACCCCAGAGCACCCCAAAGCCCCCCCAGGGGACCCCAAATCCTCCCCCCGAGCCCTCTAGAGCCTCCCAGGGGACCCCAAACTCCCTCAAGGGACCCAATTCTCCCTCCCAGAGCCCTCTATAGCCTCCTATGGGACCCCAAAGCCCCCCTAGACCCCCTAAAGCCCCCCAGGGGACCCCAAATTCCCTCAAGGGACCCCAAATCCTCCCCCCGAGCCCTCTGTAGCCTCCCAGGGGACCCCAAATCCCCCCCTAGACCCCCCTAACCCACCCCAGGGGACCCCAAAGCCCCCACTTAGGACCACCAAACGTTCCCCACAGGACCCCAAATGCCCCCCAGGGGACCCCAAATCCTCCCCCTGAGCCCTGTAGAGCCTCCCATGGGACCCCAAAGCCCCCCAAGGGACCCTAAAGCCCCCATAGGACCATCAAATGTTCCCCACAGGACCCCAAATGCCCCTCAGGGGACCCCAAATCCCCCCCCCCTAGACCCCCTAACCCCCCCCAGGGCACCCCAACCCCCCCTGCTGACCCCCCCAGTGGCTCCCAGTGGCTCCCAGTGCCCCCCCTCACCGCTGTCGGAGAGGTCCCTGAGGGAGCTGCTGAGGGCACTGCGCTTGAGGCCTTCGCCAGGCCCGAAGCTCTCGTCCAGGCTGCTGCGGCTCAGCCCGTTCAGGGCCTCCCGGGGGGACCCTGCCCCCCGACACCCCGAAACCCCCTTCTGCTTCTCCAGCTCCGCTGGGAGGGGGGGACAGGGGCACCGGTGACAGACCAGTAAACACCAGTGATCCCCAGTCAGACCAGGGACATCCAGGCCCCGCGCCCTGACACCCCCAAACCCCCTTCTGCTTCTCCAGCTCTGCTGGGAAGGGGGGGACAGGGGCACCAGTGACCCCCAGTCACCCCCGTGGGCCCTCCCAGTGCCCCCAGTCCCTCCCAGTGTCCCCTCCCAGTCCCACCAGTAACACCCCAGTCACCCCCGTGGTCCCTCCCAGTGCCCTCAGACCCTCCCAGTGTCCCCCCCAGTCCCTCTCAGTACCTCCCAGTGCCCCCAGTCCCTCCCCTAGTCCCACCAGTAACACCCCAGTCAGACCAGCGACCCCCCATGACCCCTATGGTCCCTCCCAGTGCCCCAAGGCCCTCCCAGTCCCTCCCAGTGCCCCTACTCTGGTCTCCCAGTCCCTCCCAGTGCCCCCAGTCCCTCCCAGTGTCCCCTCCCAGTCCCACCAGTAACACCCCAGTCACCCCTGTGGGCCCTCCCAGTGCCCCCAGGCCCTCCCAGTGTCCCCTCCCAGTCCCACCAGTAACACCCCAGTCACCCCCGTGGTCCCTCCCAGTGCCCCCAGGCCCTCCCAGTGTCCCCCCCAGTCCCTCTCAGTACCTCCCAGTGCCCCCAGTCCCTCCCCTAGTCCCACCAGTAACACCCCAGTCAGACCAGCGACCCCCCATGACCCCTATGGTCCCTCCCAGTGCCCCAAGTCCCTCCCAGTCCCTCCCAGTGCCCCTACTCTGGTCTCCCAGTCACTCCCAGTGCCCCCAGTCCCTCCCAGTGTCCCCTCCCAGTCCCACCAGTAACACCCCAGTCACCCCTGTGGGCCCTCCCAGTGCCCCCAGGCCCTCCCAGTGTCCCCTCCCAGTCCCACCAGTAACACCCCAGTCACCCCCGTGGTCCCTCCCAGTGCCCTCAGACCCTCCCAGTGTCCCCCCCAGTCCCTCTCAGTCCCTCCCAGTGCCCCCAGTCCCTCCCCTAGTCCCACCAGTAACACCCCAGTCAGACCAGTGACCCCCCATGACCCCTGTGGTCCCTCCCAGTGCCCCAAGTCCCTCCCAGTCCCTCCCAGTGCCCCTACTCTGGTCTCCCAGTCCCTCCCAGTGCCCCCAGTCCCTCCCAGTGTCCCCTCCCAGTCCCACCAGTAACACCCCAGTCACCCCCGTGGTCCCTCCCAGTGCCCTCAGACCCTCCCAGTGTCCCCCCCAGTCCCTCTCAGTCCCTCCCAGTGCCCCCAGTCCCTCCCCTAGTCCCACCAGTAACACCCCAGTCAGACCAGTGACCCCCCATGACCCCTATGGTCCCTCCCAGTGCCCCAAGGCCCTCCCAGTCCCTCCCAGTGCCCCTACTCTGGTCTCCCAGTCACTCCCAGTGCCCCCAGTCCCTCCCAGTGTCCCCTCCCAGTCCCACCAGTAACACCCCAGTCATCCCTGTGGGCCCTCCCAGTGCCCCCAGACCCTCCCAGTGTCCCCTCCCAGTCCCACCAGTAACACCCCAGTCACCCCCGTGGGCCCTCCCAGTGCCCTCAGACCCTCCCAGTGTCCCCCCCAGTCCCTCCCAGTGCCCCCAGTCCCTCCCCTAGTCCCACCAGTAACACCCCAGTCAGACCAGTGACCCCCCATGACCCCTATGGTCCCTCCCAGTGCCCCAAGTCCCTCCCAGTCCCTCCCAGTGCCCCTACTCTGGTCTGCCAGTCCCTCCCAGTGTCCCCTCCCAGTCCCTCTCAATCCCTCTCAGCCCCTCCCAGTCTCCCTATTCTGATCTCCCAGTCCCTCCCAGTGTCCCTTCCCAGTCCCTCTCAATCCCTCTCAGCCCCTCCCAGTCTCCCTATTCTGATCTCCCAGTCCCTCCCAGTGCCCCCAGTCCCTCCCAATCCCCCCATTCTGTTCTCCCAGTCCCTCCCAGTTCCCTCCCAGTTCCCTCCTCACCCTCCACGCGGTACTTCTCCATCTCCTGGACCTCGGCCACGGACTCGCGGAGGTCGCTGGCGAAGCGCAGCCGGTCCTGGGGGCTGGGGGCGTTGAAGACGATGAGGACCTTGCGTTCCCCGCCCGGCGACGCCGACAGCAGCTTGATCCCAAACTGGTAATCTGGGGAGGTCAACCGGAACGACACGGGGTGAGGGAAAACACCCGGAGAAAGGGGCAGGAACAGCCGGAGAAGACGGGAGGAACAACCGCAGAACATGACGGGAACATCACGGAGGACACGAGAGGAACAACACGGAGGACATGAGAGGAACAACACGGAGAACACGAGAGGAACAACACGGAGAACATGAGAGGAACAACATGGAGAACATGAGAGGAACAACATGGAGGACACTGAGGAGGACGTGATGAGACAAGATGGAGGAGGATACGATGAGACAAGATGGAGGAGGATACGATGAGACAAGATGGAGGAGACGTCACGGGAGACCTGAGGAAGGGGCTGGAAGGGGGAAGAGGAGCCGCGAGGAGCGTCGGGAGGACATCGGGAGGTTCGATGGAGAAGACGATGAGGACGACACACATCATGGAGGACCCGACGGAGGCCACCGAGGAGCCGGGGAGGTCTCGTGGAGGTGGCCGCGAGGCTCACAAGCGTTTTGGAAGAGCTGCATGTGCATCTCCACCAAAGGGAAGCTCTGCCGGAAGCTGTAGGTCACCAGGATCTTCTTCTTCTGGAAGATCTTCGTCACCTGCCGCGAGGAGGCCACCGAGAAAGGTGAGGGAACCTCCGAGGACGAGGTTCTCCAAGGGTGAGGATTGAAGGAGATGGTTCTCTCACCACCAGGAGGTCGTTGAAGAGGAAGACCTCGCGCTGGTGGAGGCCCAAGCGCTGGGGCCGGTTGGGGTCGGGGACCTCGTAGAGTTGGCAGCAGCAAACCAGGCGCCGGTGAGGGAGGGACAGGACCTGGGGGGACAGGGACAGGGGGTCAGGGGACACCTCACCCACCTAGGAAGCCCCTAGGAGGTCAACTAGAAGATCAAACGTGGAGAACCTACAAGAGCTTCCTTGGGGTCACCTAGAATGTACCTATCGGGTCAACTAGAATGTCCCTGTGGGGCCACCTAGACCTCTCTGGGGCCACCTAGATCTCTCTGGAGCCACCTAGACCTCCCTGGAGCCACCTAGACCTCTCTGGGGCCACCTAGACCTCCCTGGAGCCACCTAGACCTCTCTGGGGCCACCTAGACCTCCCTGGGGCCACCCAGGTCCTCCTGAGGCCACCCAGAAGGTCCCTATGGTGCCACCTAGATCACCCTGGAGCCACCTAGACCTCCCTGGAGCCACCTAGATCTCTCTGGAGCCACCCAGGTCCCCCCGAGGCCACCCAGAAGGTCCCTATGGGGCCACCTAGACCTCCCTGGGGCCACCTAGATCTTCCTGGAGCCACCTAGACCTCCCTGGAGCCACCCAGGTCCCCCCAAGGCCACCCAGAAGGTCCCTATGGGGTCACCTAGAGCTTCCTGGAGCCACCCAGGTCCCCCCGAGGCCACCCAGAAGGTCCCTATGGGGCCACCTAGATCTCCCTGGAGCCACCCAGGTCCCCCCAAGTCCACCTAGACCTCCCTGGAGCCACCCAGAAGTCCCCCCAGAGACGACCACCACCCACGGGTTTCTTGCCGACGATCATCCTCTCCACGGCCTGGACTTGGGAGACGTGGTCGTCGTTGGTCCTGAGCTCCCGGCTCTGGATGCGCTGGTAGATGCCAACGAGCATCTCCCGGGGGATGTCCTCCCCGTTGTCCACCCCTGAGGGGGCCGAGAAACCCCCCTTTTGGGACCCGAAGAACCTCCGAAGAAACCCTCGGAGGAGACGCAGAGGTGGCAGGAGCTCAAGCACCCGAGGAGGAGCCGGTGGGATCTCACCTCGGAGGTTCTTGATGAAGTCCTCCAGCTTCATCTTGCGCTCGGCCTTGACGCTGGGGCTGTACATGTCGGTGTTGAGGAGGATGATGGCGAAGGCCAGGATGAAGATGGTGTCCGGGTTGCGGAACTGGCGCAGGAGGGCGGCGTTGCACACGCAGTAGCGCTGGCTGCCTCGGGGACAAGGCCACCCGCCGCGTCACCTGCCGCCTCCTCCGACCCCTGCAGCTCCTGCCGAGCTCCTCGGGGTCACCCACCGCCTCGGCTTGAGCCCCGGAGCTGCGTCTTTGGGCCTTGGGGTCACCTACAGCCTCATTCAATGGTCAGAAGAACCTCCTCCGACCCCTGGAGCTCCGTCTTTGGGCCTTGGGGTCACCTACAGCCTCAGCTGATGGGTCAGAAGAACCTCCTCCGACCCCTGGAGCTCCGTCTTTGGGCCTTGGGGTCACCTACAGCCTCAGCTGATGGGTCAGAAGAACCTCCTCCGACCCCTGGAGCTGCATCTTTGGGCCTTGGGGTCACCTACAGCCTCAGCTGATGAGTCACAAGAACCTCCTCCGACCCCTGGAGCTCCATCTTTGGGCCTTGGGGTCACCTACAGCCTCAGCTGATGAGTCACAAGAACCTCCTCCGACCCCTGGAGCTCCGTCTTTGGGCCTTGGCGTCACCTACAGCCTCATTCAATGGTCAGAAGAACCTCCTCCGACCCCTGGAGCTGCATCTTTGGGCCTTGGGGTCACCTACAGCCTCAGCTGATGGGTCAGAAGAACCTCCTCCGACCCCTGGAGCTCCATCTTTGGGCCTTGGGGTCACCTACAGCCTCAGCTGATGGGTCAGAAGAACCTCCTCCGACCCCTGGAGCTCCATCTTTGGGCCTTGGGGTCACCTACAGCCTCAGCTTGAGCCCTGGAGCTTCATCCTTGGTCCTTGGGGTCACCTAGAGCCTCATCTGATGGGTCATAAGAAGCTCCTCTGACCCCTGGAGCTCCATCCTTGGTCCTCAGGGTCACCTAGAGCCTCATCTAATGGGTCCCAAGACCCTCCTCTTCCCCCGTGATCTCCTTGAGTCCCTCCACGAGGTTGTTGGTGACCTCCCAGACCCTCCTGAGGCCCCAACCCCATCCCAGGTCCCTCACCTGAAGGCCTCGATCAACCTCTCCACCTTCTGGGCTTCCCCTTGGACCCTGATGTGCGACTGGAACTTGCGCAGAGCCTCGTCCAGCTCCATCCCCGAGAAGTCCATCTCGTCCACGACGCAGCTGGAGGAGAGAGACGAGCTCGGAGACCTTCTCCGAGGTTCTCTGAGGCGTCCACACCCCGGGAGGGTCCTTACTCCAGGACGTCGCGGTTGAACTGCTTCTGCCGGTTGCCCAGGAACTCTCCGATCATCTGCCGACTGAGGCCTTTCCTCTCCAGGATGAAGTGGGCGACGCCGACCGGAGTGTCCGACAGGAACCCTCTCTCGATCAGGTACTGGATGCCCTTCTCGGGCTTCCTGGGGAGAAAAGCCGGGGGAGATGCGGCCCTCAAAGTCCCTATGGGTCATCGTGAGCTTCCTATGGGGCCACCAAGGTCATCATGATGTCCTTATGGGTCATCGTGAGCTTCCTATGGGTCATCATGGGCTTCCTATGGGGCCACAAAGGTCATCATGATGTCCCTATGGGTCATCGTGAGCTTCCTATGGGGCCACCAAGATCATCCTGATGTCCCTATGGGTCATCGTGAGCTTCCTATGGGGCCACCAAGATCATCCTGATGTCCCTATGGGTCATCATGGGCTTCCTATGGGGCCACCAAGGTCATCATGAGCTTCCTATGGGTCATCGTGAGCTTCCTATGGGTCATCGTGAGCTTCCTACGGGGCCACCAAGGTCATTATGAGCTTCCTATGGGGCCACCAAGGTCATCATGATGTCCCTATGGGTCATTGTGAGCTTCCTATGAGGCCACCAAGGTCATCATGGACTTCCCATAGGCCACCATGATCATCTATGGGGCCACCAAGGTCATCACAATGTTCCTATAGGTCATCATGGGCTTCCTATGGGGCCACCAAGTCCCCTCCAACCCCCTTTTCTCCACCCCCTTCTCCCTCCGGAAGCTCCTAGACCATCCCCACGGCGTCCCCCACCACCTCCAGCCCCTCCCACCGCGTAGACCTCCCGGAACGTCCCGGAACCCTCCTTGGGGACCCCCAGACCTCGCCCCACGTCGTCCCCTCACTTGTTGAAGAGGTTGAGGCCGATGCGGTACTGCCGCCTCTGGACGATGTCGTTGTTGAGGGCCGGAGAGTCCCAGCTCTGCCGCGGCTCCCGCTGGTAGGTGGGAGGAGGGGCCGCCTTGCCGGGAGGACCCCCCCCGGGCGGCTGGGACGGAGGAGAAGCCACCACCGGAGCCACCGTCGGAGGAGGAGGAGGAGGAGGCCTCCTCAAGCTCTCCCGCGAGGAGGACCCCGAGGAGCAGTTGAGGCTCTCGTTGGAGTTGGAGCTGCTTCCCAAGCTCTCGTTGTCGCCGTCGGAGCCTTCGGTGGGAGGCGGAGGAGGCCCCGGCGGAGGCCCCGGCGGGACTTCGGGGTGGAAGCAGCGGTGGGGAGGACCTCCCCGGGGCAAGGTGGCTCCCGTGGGCCCCTCGGGCTCGTAGTGGCCGCCGCGGTGGTGGCCGGAGCCGCCGCGGTCCGAGCGGTCGCTGAGGTCGGCCGAGCTGTCGCTGGGAGGCTCGACGGTCAAGAGGGGAGGGTGGCCTCCTCCGGCCCGAGCTCGGCACTCCAGGCAGGTGGCTCCTCGGCGCGGAGGCTCCTCGGGAGGTCCCCAACGCTCCGTCGCCGAGTTCGGAGGAGGCGGCGGAGGAGGCGGAGGAGGAGGAGGAGGGGCCGAAGGTGGAGGAGAAGCGGCGGTGGTGGTGGTGGTGGTGGTGGTGGTCGTGGGGGGTTCGGGGCTCGGGGCTGGCTCCGGGGAACGGGGAGAGGCCGGGAGGCCCTCGTCCAGGTAGAGGGTGACGTCGCTGGCGGAGGTGGCGGCGCTGTCGCCCGCCGGGACCACCCCCCCCAGGGCCTCGTCGATGGAGGCCGCCAGGGACTTCACCTGCAGCACAGGAGGAGGAGGAGGAGGAAGAGTTGGAGATCGAACGGGAGAAGACAAGCAGGAGAAAGCAGGGCCTGGGGTCACATCACGGATGGTGGGAGCTCAAGGTGGCTCCTGGGGAGCTCAACATGGTTCTTGGGAAACCAATGTGGTTCTTGGGAACCCAACGAGGGTCTTGGGAACCCATTGAGGGTCTTGGGGACCCAATGAGGTTCTTGGGGACCCAATGAGGTTCTTGAGGACCCATCGAGGGTCTTGGGAACCCATTGAGGGCCTTGGGAACCCATCCTGGTCCCAATGAGCTCATCACAGTTCCTGGGACCTCCATGACTCCCATGAACCCCATGACCCCAATGACCTCCATGACCCCCAAGACTTCAATGACCTCCAAGACCCCAATGACCTCCAAGACCCCAATGACCACCATGAACCCCATGACCTCCATTCCCTCCATGTCCCCAATGACCTCCATGACCCCCAAGGCCTCCACAACCCCAATAACCTCCATTCCCTCCATGACCCCAATGACCTCCAAGACCCCAATGACCTCCATGACCCCCATTCCCTCCATGACCCCAATGACCTCCATGACCCCAATGACCTCCAAGACCCCAATGACCACCATGAACCCCAATGACCTCTATTCCCTCCATGACCCCAATGACCTCCATTCCCTCCATGACCCCAATGACCTCCAAGACCTCAATGACCTCCATGAACCAAATAACCTCCACGACTCCCATTCCCTCCACGACCCCAGTGACCTCCATGAACCCCATGACCCCAACGGCCTCCACGACCCCAATGACCCCCAACCCCCCACCTGCTGCGCGAAGGCCTCCTCCAGGTCTCCCGCGGTGGCTCCGAAATCCGCCGAGGCCGAGAGCTGCCGCGAGGGGCTTCCACCTCCTCCACCTCCAGACCCTCCTCCTCCTCCTCCTCCGACCTCGCTGGCGGCCCCTCCTCCATCCAGCCCCGCCCGGCACGACCCCCCGTAGCGCGGGGCCCTCCGCGGCCCCCCCAAGACGCCCTCGTCCAGCGAGGCCGGTTTCCCTTGGAAATAGGGCGGCGGAGGCGGCGGAGGCCCCGGGGCCGGCGGGGGAGGCCCTCGGTCGTACTCCTCGAAGGAGAACTGGAGGCGGAGGCCGGGCAGGGCCAGGCGGCGGGCGCGGCCTCCCTCGCTGCGCAGCCGCTCGAACTTCTGGGCCATGCGGTAGCGCCGGAAGGCGGCCTGGATGGTGCGGGCGGCGCGGCGAGTCCGGAAGTAGCCGCCGTACTTGCGCTCCAGCATCTCCACCTGCGGACGGGACAAAGGGAAAGGGCAACAGCATTGGGGGTGGGAGCTGGGATGGAGGCACCAAGATGGAGGAACCAAGACGGAGGAACCAAGACGGAGGAACCAAGATGGAGACACCAAGATGGAGACACCAAGATGGAGGAACCAAGATGGAGACACCAAGATGGAGGAACCAAGATGGAGACACCAAGACAGAGGCACCAAGATCGAGAAACCAAGATGGAGGAACCAAGACGGAGGAACCAAGATGGAGGCACCAAGATGGAGACACCAAGATGGAGGAACCAAGATGGAGACACCAAGATGGAGGAACCAAGATGGAGGCACCAAGATGGAGGAACCAAGATGGAGGAACCAAGACGGAGGCACCAAGATGGAGAAACCAAGATGGAGGAACCAAGATGGAGACAGCAAGATGGAGACAGCAAGATGGAGGAACCAAGATGGAGGCACCAAGATGGAGGCACCAAGACGGAGGCACCAAGATGGAGGCATCAGGAGGGGTTGAGGAAACGGCAGCAGGATTGGCCACCACAGGGGCTTGGGGACCACCACATGGTTTTGATGACCACCTCAAGGGTTCAGTGACCACCACAAGGGTTTGGTGACCACCACAAGGGTTTGGTGACCACCTCAAGGGCTTGGTGACCACCATGAGGTCTTGGTGACCATCTCATGGACTAGGTGACCACCATGAGGTCTTGGTGACCACCATGACGTCTTGGTGACCACCACATGGGTTTGGTGACCACCATACATGGCTTTGATGACCACCTCATGGACTTGGTGACCACCTCAAGGGTTTGATGACCACCACGAGGGTTTGGTGACCATCTTATGGCTTTGGTGACCATCTCATGGCTTTGATGACCACCACATGGCTTTGGTGACCATCTCATGGACTTAGTGACCACCTCATGGCTTTGGTGACCATCTCACGGCTTTGGTGACCACCTTAAGGATTTGCTGACCGTCTCATGGACTTGATGACCATCTCAAGGGTTCGGTGACCACCACATGGGCTTGGTGACCATCTCATGGACTATGATTCTACAATTCACGGACTTGGTGACCACCATGAGGGTTTGGTGACCACCACGAGGGTTTGGTGACCACCATGAGGGTTTGGTGACCACCACGAGGGTTTGGTGACCACCTCATGGACTTCATGACCATCTCAAGGCTTTGATGACCACCTCATGGACTTGGTGACCACCTCATGGGTTTGGTGACCACCTCATGGACTTGGTGACCACCTCATGGGTTTGGTGACCACCTCATGGACTTGGTGACCACCTCATGGGTTTGGTGACCACCTCATGGACTTGGTGACCACCTCATGGGTTTGGTGCCCACCCTGGAGCTGTTGGGGGGTGTTTCCCGAGTACCTTCTTGTCCTGCAGGTCCGTGGAGAGCTCGTAGGTGTCGCTCAGGGCCTTGGGCCTCTTGCTCTCCTCCTCCTCCTCCTGCTTGCGGAGGGCGACGCTGGCCGGTTGGGGGGGCAGGCGGGACCAGCCCAGGCCTGGAGATCCTCCTCCTCCTCCTCCTCCTCCAGCTCCTCCGGCTCCACCACCAGCAGAAGGTCCTGGGCCTTGGGGGTGAGTGCGATAAGGGGCAGGACGGCCGGGGCTCTCGGTTCCTGCGCCTCCAGCTTCGCTGCCTGGAGCTTCTCCGTCCACACTGCAGGGGGGAGAGGGGACAGAGAGTCACCAGCCGGATGGGACCTCCCGAAGCCACTCCAGAGCCTTCGGGAACCTCAAGGTGGCTTTGAGAACCTCAAGGTGGCCCCAAGGACCTCAAGGTGGCCTCAAGGGACCCCAAGGTAGCTTTGAGAACCTCCTAAGAGGCTTCGGGGAACCTCAAGGTGGCCTCAAGGACCCAAAGGTGGTTTGAGAACCTCCCTAGTGGCTTCGAGGAACCTTGAGGTGGCTTCAAGGACTTCCAATGTGGCCCCAAGGACCTCCAGGTGGCTTTGAGAACCTCCCAAGTGGCTTCAGGGAAACTCAAGGTGGCCCCAAGGGCCTCAAGGTGGTTTGAGAACCTCCCAAGAGGCTTCAAGGAACCTCGAGGTGGCTTCAAGGACCTTCTAGGTGGCCTCAAGGACCTCCAAGTGGCTTTGAGAACCTCCCAAGTGGCTTTGAGAACCTCTCAAGTGGCTTTGAGGAACCTCAAGGTGGCCTCAAGGACCCAAAGGTAGTTTGAGAACCTCCCTAGTGGCTTCGAGGAACCCTGAGGTGGCTTCAAGGACTTCCAATGTGGCCCCAAGGACCTCCAGGTGGCTTTGAGAACCTCCCAAGTGGCTTCAGGGAACCTCAAGGTAGCTTCAAGGACCTCCAAGTGGCTTCGAGAACCTACTAAGTGGCTTTGAGGAACCTCAAGGTGGCTCCAAGGACCTCGAGGTGGCCTCAAGGACCTTCCAGGTGGCTTTGAGAACCTCCCAAGAGGCTTCAAGGACCTCCAGGTGGCCCCAAGGACCTCGAGGTGGCTTCAAGGGACCCCAAGGTGGCCTCAAGGACCTTCTAAGCGGCTTCAAGGACCTCCAGGTGGCCTCAAGGACCTCCAGGTGGCTTTGAGAACCTCCCAAGTGGCTTCAGAGAACCTCGAGGTGGCCTCAAGGACCTCCAGGTGGCTTTGAGACCCTCCCAAGTGGCTTTGAGGAACCTCACGGTTGTCTCAAGGACCCCAAGGTGGCTTCAAGGACCTCCCAAGTGGCTTCAAGAACTTCCAAGGTGGCCTCAAGGACCTAAAGGTGGTTTGAGAACCTCCCAAGTGGCTTCAAGGAACCTTGAGGTGGCTTCAAGGGACCCCAAGGTGGCCTCAAGGGACCCCAAGCTGGCCCCAAGGACCTTCTAGGTGGCTTCAAGGTCCTCCAGGTGGCCCCAAGGACCTTCTAGGTGGCCTCAGGGACCAGGGACATGGGACACAGGGACATCCCCCCCCCCCCCCCCCCCAGTCTCTGATGGGATCCAGGATCCAGAAAGGAGGGATAAGGGGGGAGGGAGGTGTTAATTAGGATGTTTTAATTACGCTGTGTTAATTAGAAGGGCTTAATTAGCGGCCTCACTTAGAAGGAGATAATTAGGAGGCTTCATCTGGGGGGTTGATTGGGGGGGTTTAATTACAGGGGGTTAATTAGGGGCCTGAAGGAGGAGGGGCAAAGGGGGAGTTAAGAAAAAAAAAGAGGAGGGGTCAGGGAGGGGTTAATGAGGCTGGGGGGTAATTAAGACGAGAGGTGATTAAGGGGGGGATGGGGAGGAATGGGGTTAATGGGGAGAAGGGGTTAATGAGAAGGGGTTAACAAGGAGAAGGGGTTAACGAGGAGAAGGGGTTAACGAGGAGAAGGGGTGCAGGGTGATTCCCCCTCCCCAAGTCCTTAAAGGAGGAGGGTCAAGGGTTAATGAGCATAAGGAGGTAATTAAGATGGGGTCAGCAAGATGGGGGTAATTAAGATGGGGGTTTATTAAGTTGGGGGTTAATGAGGGGGGGTAATGAAGAGGGGTTAATGAAGAGGCGTTAATGAAGAAGTTAATGAAGAAGTTAATGAAGAGGGGTTCACGAAGAGGGGGAATTCATTAAGGGGGTTCATTAAGGGGGGCATTCATTAGGGGGTTCATTAGGAGAGGTTCATTAAGGGGGTTCATTGGGGAATTCATTAAGAGGGTTCATTGGGGGTTCATTAAGGGTGTTCATTAAGGGGAGTTCATTAAAGGGGTTCATTAAGGGGAGGTTCATTGGGGGAGTTCATTAAGGGGAGTTCATTAGGGGGTTAATGAAGGGGGTAAACAAGGGGGATCATTAAAGGGGTTAATGAAGGGGGTTTCATTAAGGGGGGTTCATTAAGAGGGTTCATTAAGGGGAGGTTCATTGGGGGGTTCATTAGGGAGGGTTCATGAAGGGGGTTCATGAAGGGGGGAATTCATTAAGGGGGTTAATGAAGAGGGTTCATTAGGGGGGTTACTGAAGGGGGTTCATTAAGGGGGTTAACAAGGGGGGTTCATTAGGGGAGTTAACGAAGGGGGTTCATTAAGAGGGTACATTAAGGGAGTTCATTGGGGGGGTTCATGAAGGGGGTTCATTGGGGGGAATTTATTAAGGGGGTTCATTAGGGGGTTCATTAGGGGAGGAATTCATTAAGGGTGTTAATTAAGGAGGTTCATTGGGGGGTTCATTAGGGGAGGAATTCATTAAGGGTGTTAATTAAGGGGGGTTCATTAGGGGGGTTCATTAGAGTGGGTTCATTGGGGGAATTCATTAAGGGGGGTTCATTAAGGGGGTTCATCAGGGGGGTTCATCAGGGGGGAATTCATTAAGGGGGTTAATGAAGAGGGTTCATTAAGGGGGGAATTCATTAAGGGGGGAATTCATTAAGGGGGTTCATTGGGGAGGTTCATTAGGGGGGTTAACAAGATGGGGGTTCATCAGGGGGGGAATTCTTAAGGGGGTTCATTATTGTGGGTTCATTAAGGGGGGGAAATGCATTGAGGGGGTTCATAAGGAGGGTTCATTAAGGGGAAGGGGGGGGTAACGAAGAAGGGTTCGTTGGGGGAGGTTCATTAAGAGGGGGTTAATTGGGGGTGTCACTCACCCGCGCAGCAGGCGCTGGCGCAGGGGCCGCGGCTCCGCCGAGCACTGCAGGCACCACATCCCGGGAGAGGGTTCCCCAAATTAATAATTAACGGGGGGGGGGACACACACACACGCACTAATTACCCTCCAGCTTTAATTTCAGGGGAATTGGAGGGGGTTTTTTTGGTGTTTATTTTAAGGGGAAATTGCCGCAGAGGCTCCTAAGGCCCAAGATGGAGATGAGGGGGGGGGGGGAGGAGCCAGAGGTGACCCCCCTCCCCCCCCCTTTGCCCCCCCCATCCCATCCCCCATGATGCTCTGCGCTTGCTCAGATGGGGACAAACCCCCCCCAACCCTGTTTTGAACCCCCTAAGCCCTCGATGGGGGTTGGACAAGGCGGGGGGGACAACATGGAGGGTCCTGAGGGGAAGGGGACACAACATGGAGGTCCTGAAGGGGAAGGGGGGACAACATGGAGGGTCCTGAAGGGGAAGGGGGGACAACATGGAGGGTCTTTAAGGGAGGGGGGGACAACATGGAGGGTCCTGAAGGGAGAGGGGACACAACATGGAGGGTCCTTAATAGAGGAACCCCTCCCTAACCCCTCAATGGGGGTTTGACATGGGGGGGACAACATGGAGGGTCCTGAAGGGGAAGGGGACACAACATGGAGGGTCCTGAAGGGGAAAGGGGGACACAACATGGAGGGTCTGAAGGGAGAGGGGACACAACATGGAGGGTCCTGAAGGGGAAGGGGACACAACATGGAGGGTCCTGAAGGGGAAGGGGACACAACATGGAGGGTCCTGAAGGGGAAAGGGGGACACAACATGGAGGGTCCTGAAGGGGAAAGGGGGACACAACATGGAGGGTCCTGAAGGGAAGGGGACACAACATGGAGGGTCCTGAAGGAGAGGGGGACAACATGGAGGGTCCTGAAGGGGAAGTGGACACAACATGGAGGGTCCTGAAGGGGAAGGGGGGACAACACGGAGGGTCCTGAAGGGGAAAGGGGACACAACATGGAGGTCCTGAAGGGAGAGGGGGGACAACGTGAGGGTCCTGAAGGGGAAAGGGGGACACAACATGGAGGGTCCTGAAGGGAGAGGGGGGACAACATGGAGGGTCCTGAAGGAGAGGGGAGACAACATGGAGGGTCCTGAAGGGAGAGGGACACAACATGGAGGGTCCTGAAGGGAGAG
>JAUMJK010002097.1:0-22536 GCA_033558105.1 Coccyzus lansbergi
GGCTGGAGCTCTTCTCTGAAGCGAGTCCAGAGAAGAGCAATGAAGCTGGTGAGGGGCTGGAGAACAGGCCCTATGAGGAACGGCTGAGAGAGCTGAGGGTGTTTATCCTGGAGAAGAGGAGGCTGAGGGGAGACCTCATTGCTCTCTACAACTACCTGAAAGGAGGTTGTAGAGAGGAGGGATCTGGGCTCTTCTCCCAAGTGACAGGGGACAGTTCAAGAGGGAATGGCCTCAAGCTCCACCAGCGGAGGTTCTGGCTGGACGTTAGGAAAAAAAAATTCATGGAAAGGGTCATTGGGCACTGGCAGAGGCTGCCCAGGGAGGTGGTTGAGTCACCTTCCCTGGAGGTGTTTAAGGCACAAGTGGACGAGGTGCTGAGGGACATGGTTTAGTGTTAGATAGGAATGGTTGGACTGGATGATCCAGTGGGTCTCTTCCAACCTGGTTATTCTATGATCCTATGATCTTATGTACTAGTTTTAGACAAAGAACTGTGTAAATCCCCAAGGAAGGTTTATTTTTAGGTGCCTGGAGTCTTCCTCCAGGTTCTCTCTTGACCCAAGACAACTACATCCTACAAGACAACTAAGCAGATCAATAAATTCTTGCAACTGGAAGAGCATTTCTTCTTCCAGGTTCTTCTACCACGTCTGGAGATTGTCTGCCTGTTATCTCATTGATATGACAGGATAATTAAACGTACAAGCCAGCTGCGGTAGAAAGTTTCCCTTGATTCTCCCCCAAGCGCCCCGGTGACCGGAGGGCCCAGGGGCCTCCGGGGCCGCTGCCCGCGCAGAGGCGGCTCCGCCCGCCAAGCCGCCCGCCATGGCTGGAGCCTCGCCGCCCCCCGGGACTACGCGCCCCAGGAGCCTCCGCCGCCACGTGGTGGCGCGAGGCATTGTGGGGTTTGTAGTCCCCATGAGGTAGAGCTCTCCGCCCGGCCGACGGTTCCGTCGGCCCCCGCGGACTACACTTCCCGTCGTGCGCCGCGGCGGGCGCGGGGTCCGCCGGAGGAGACATTTGCGAGGCGAGTGTCTCCAAGATGGCGGCGTGGGGAAGGAGGCGCGCTGGCCCCGGCGGCACCAACAGCGGCCGGGAAAGGTGAGCGGCGGCCGGGGACGGGGACTCGGGGCTAGCGGGGCAAACCGGGCCGAGCGGGGAGCGGCAGGGGCCGGGCTGCAGCCGCCTGAGGTTCCCCGACGCCCCGCGGCCAGGGCGGGCGCTGAGCTGAGGGGAGCGCGGCGGGCGGGGACGCGGGGCCCGGGCTGTGGGGGCCGGGGAAGGTCAGCGCGGCCCGGCGGGCGCCCGGGGCCTTTCCCTCCCTCTGCCTTTTCCTCCTTACGCCTTTCCTTCGTCTTTCCTTTCCCTCCCACCCTCTCTCCCTTTCCCTCTCTCTCCCTTCCTTTCCCTCCCCCTCTCTCCCTTCCTTTCCCTCCCTCTCTCTCCCTTCCTTTCCCTCCCTCTCTCTCCCTTCCTTTCCCTCCCTCTCTCTCCCTTCCTTTCCCTCCCTCTCTCTCCCTTCCTTTCCCTTCCTCTCTCTCCCTTCCTTTCCCTCCCCCTCTCCCTTCCTCCCTTCCCCTCCCTCTCCTTTCCTCCCTCCCTCCCTCCCTCCCTCCCTTCCTTTTCCTTCCTCCCTCTCTTTTCCTTCCTCCCTCCCTTCCTTTCCCTCTTTCCCTTTCCCTTCCTCTCTTTCCCGCCGGGGTGTGTGTGAGCTCCGTGCGCGGCCCTCGGTGAGGGCAGCGAGGTCTCCCGGGTCACCTCCGCCTCCCACCGCGGCTCCTCAGCTTGGGCCCGGCCTGGCGGGCGGTGGTTCCTACTGAGGAGAACTCGGGATGCTCTCCCTGTACTGTGCCCGGGCAGGGGAGCTACCAGGATGAGCTGGAACCACCCACAGTGGAGCTGTGGGTATTCGGAGTGAATACACAGCAAAAGAGTCAGAGGAGAATTATTAGGGAGAAATGTTTTTCTGTGAGGAGGAGAGGCCCTGGCCCAGGTTGCCCGGGGAAGTCGTGGCTGCCCCATTCCTGGAGGTGTTGAAGGCCAAATTGGATGAGGATTTGAGCAGCTAGATCCAGTGGGAGGTGTCCCTGCCTATGGTTGGAATGGGCTTTAAGGTTCCTTCCAACCCAAAGCCTCCCATCTTTCTATGTAAATCTTGTGGAGCCACTTCACAGTCTGTACACGTGATTCTTTGCCTATGTAAAACCTCTGGTAAAGTTCTGCATTCCCTTGCGTTGGCATTTTCTATGATTTGCCCCAGGGCTGACTGATGTAACCAGCAGCTGCTGCATTTTTATTGCCAGGAGTTTCCTTTTGTCCTCATGCCTTAGCTAGAGACGCTCGTATCACTCTTATTTTTTTGCTTCCCTTTGTTCCTGTGCTGTAATTCGTCCCTCTTTTCTTTGCTGGTGTGGGATCTGCATAGCCAGGGAGAGCCACAAGTAGCCCTTAAAATTCTAGCACTGATGTGAATTATGGGGCTGCTGTTTGTCTTCAAGGAATTTGAATGTAATTGAACTGGAAGAGCCAATGGAATTACTGCATCAGCGTAGTTTATATAAACAACTAAGAATACCCCAGAGCTTGGTGGTGAAGCTGTCTGCACCCAGTGCTGGCACTCACCCCGGTGCCAGGCGCAGGAGGTGTGCAGTTTTCCTGTGGTAAAGCTGCTCTCCCAGCCGAGGAGAAGAGAAAAATATGCAAAAGAGCACTTAACTTCTATGAAAATTATTCTGTTGGGATGGAAATGGATGCAGACTTCAAAGTGAGTTGTTACCTTGTAACTTAATCTGTGGAGTATAAAATAATCTGATTGTAGTTTGAGGTGATTTTTTTAAGCTGTGATTACTCTTGATCTTATGATCAAAACTACTTATTTATAAACATGAGTTCCTTCACGAACCTGCTGTGTGTGTTATTTTTCTTTTGCCAATGAGAATTATACAGCTAAGAAGTGGCAGCACAACAGATCCCTCACTGAGCAGCGTTTCACAGTTGGTGTCAGAAGCTGGTGGTTCTTTTAAGCGTCATCCTGCACAAAGGTGACAGAAGATCGTACTTCTGATAGGTATCGAGTGACGTCAGCCAGGCAGAGCTTCTTCCTTGTGGTTACAGAGCTGGAGGTGGGCACGGCTGGGCCTCTGCCTCTCCATCAGTGGTTGATCCCAGATCACACCTACCCATCCTGTTTGGCTGCTGGCAACACAAGCTGTGTCACAGGCAGCACTGACAGGCCTGATGTCATCACACAATGATGTTCCTTTGATACAGTGAATGCAGTTTTCTTGCACTGGGCAGGTTTTGTGTCCAAAGACACATTCCTTTGAGCTGAATATGCAGCTTTCCTCATAAATGAGCAGCTTCAAGGAGGTTTTATAGTTGTCAGCCAGCTGGTCTGAAAGGCATCTGTGTGTGGGGAGGTGGTGTGAGGAGACTCGGCAGTGAATAAAACGCTGTCTGCTACCAGACTAGGCCAGGTTTCCTTTGGAAAGAAAGAGTCCAACAGCTCTATCAGTGGTGACTGTATTCCTTCATAAATTACTTTAGTGATACAAGGAAGTCTGTAATTGATCACAAAGTACTTTCCTCCATAGGATTAAATGTAAGGATATGAATTTCAAAGGATGTTGGCTGGAAAATCCAGTTCTGGTGCTGAAATAATAATGTTAAACAAAAGCCAAAACGCTGAAGAGAATCAACTAAATATTTGTTTTCCTCTGGATAGACTCTTCAGTGGAGCCTCTAAAGGGGATTGTTCATCTGTAGGCCAAAACAACTTTTTCATACCAAACAGACACTGAATTGTACATAGTGTTTTTGTATGAAATTCAGCACGATGACGACCAAAACACAGGACAGAATGGTGTTTGTTCCCCTGGGAGATGTTCTAGCAAACCCCTAAAGAACAGCTTTATGGCATGACCACTGCTTCTGTCTGCTGCTCGGTGCCCTTAAAGAGGTCTCTCCTTTCGCTACCTGTGCTGCTCAGATTTCTGGTACTGCATTTGCTCACAGCAATGATTGACCTGTTTCCATTAGCCTGGCTAATCATTAGTAGGCTTAAAATTGACACCTCTCTCTGCTCTCGCAGCTGGAGTTTTTGTTACGGTCTGGTGAGGTTTTCCTTAGTGTGGTCTTCCCATGGCGAGGCTGCTTGCATATCTTGCCTATGTTCTCCTGTTGTCTTTCCTGTTTGTATTTGAGATCCATCTTAGGAACAGAGCTCTTGCTTTATTGCTGCCCTTTTCCTTTTCTTCCTCCACTTTAATGCACACATTGACAACCTGTGGAAAATGGCCTTTAGGAAGCCATAGGCCTGGTGGCTGTGGCTGATGATTGGAGGCTGGTCGATCACACTGACATTTGGCAGCAAAATGATTCCTCAGGTGTTCAGGCTTGGATGTGTTGGTACTTTCGGGATGCTGTATCCTGGAGCTCTCCTGAGGAGGAAAATATGCTATCGAATATGACTTTGAGGTGGGGTGTTTCCACTGGGAATCAAAGCCAGACCACAACTCATTCCTTAACCTTGACATAAATTTCAGCAAGGGTTTATTTGGGGGAAGAGGAAAGTTTAGTGTTTGAATTTGTCATGGCTTGACTTTATTTACTTACTCAACTTGGCTGAGATGCTGGTGCAGACCCCAGACGCTGTGCTTTGGCCATCTATAATGTCCCTTTTCTGTAGTTCACCTGTGCAGCCACCATGGAGTTCCTCTGTTGCTAAACTAGATTTTGTGGCTTTGCGCTGCTTCTGGCAGGCCTTATCACACAATTGCAGACCTCTCCTTACTTGTTCTTTTAAACTACTGATCAGGATGGTCTCCATTTACAGTTAATCTGAAGGTCTGTTAGGTGCTCTGAGAAATACTCATGAATATTCTTTCAAAAAATCAACCAAACTTGCTCAGCGTGTTACGGGAGTGGTTTTTAAAAGAATTTTTTTGCATAGAACCATACCTGCGCTTTGTGCAGATTGTTTCTAATCATGATTCCAAACATGTTGCAGTACTGGGAGAACTGGAAGACTTGTAGCCCTCACCAAAAGTCTATCTGGAAGATGGAGGAACACCAATAGGACGGGGGCAGCATTCTTATGAGGCTCATATATTCTCCTCTGCAAGTGAACAGTGGTAGAAGGATGCTGGAGTTCCTCCCAAGGTGTTAACATCTGCCCTGTTTTCAGCACTCTGTTCATTTGTTTCTCTTTTTGCCAGTTGGCACCTGGCAAAACTCAAGGTCTTTTCACATTGAGTGGCCTTGTGCCTCCTCCTCACAAGGTTCTTTATTTCTTCATTTCTTCATCCATCAAAGACTCTCCAAATGAAAGTTGTATTTAACAGGCAGGCTGCTGTTTTCAAGAGGCAGCTGGGAGGCCGCTTCCCAGCTGGAGGCAAAAAAAGTGTAGCCGGTTTGAGGGCTGCAACTGGGAAACTGCTGGAGTTGCTATTGTTCAACCAGCTGCACCCCTCTCCTGGTGCTTTCTGATATTCCCATGTTCGGAAGATAATCCAAATGTAATTTGAAGCGTGCCCTATATCTAAATTGGACACTTCTGCCCCTCCTGCTGGTGGCAGCTTCATTAACGGCCGATTCCTTATTTGTAACTTGTAACTTTGGCAATACCAAACTTTGACATCAGTGATTTTAAATCCTTTTCACCTCACTGTCCTGAATCGTTGAGGGTGCTGTCACATTCCCCTTCTGCGCAGGCAGTTGGCGCCAGGAATGAGGTCTTTGAAACTCCTCGAGAATAGAATGCATGAAGCTGCAATAGAGTAAACTATTTGGATATAAGGTCCAGAACTATTCTTGCAGAATAGCTGTGCAGCCTTCTAACCTAGCCCTCTTTTGGAAAGGGAGACAGGTCTTAGAAAATCGTTTGGTTGAATGAAATTAACTGCTTTCAGGTTCCAGTCTGTCCAGCTTGGTGGGCTTTTGAGCAGGTGGCAGCATTCTTTGACTTCTGGCACTAGATCCTCTCTGACACTGGCTATCTACTCTCCTTTTGAGTAAAATGCAGCACACTTCATGAAGGGTAGATGCCAGCTCAGAGCTGACTGCGTAGCTCTGCATTTCTGTTTGTCATTGCTGGGGGTGGGGGACACGCTTCAAAAGGCAAATGCCAGTGTTTGAGCAAATCCAGTTGCTTTCACTGGATTTGTTCCTGTGCATCTGCTGTGTTCAATTGAAAGGCTGTGTCAGGAGAGATTCCCTCTGTGGACTGAGGTCCTCAGCCCTTCTCTGCATACCAACAAGGTCTAAAACTTTCTCAAGCCCTGTATCTCATCTCTTGTCTTTTTCTATGCTGTCTGAAAACAAACCAGGGGCAGACAGCACTTGTGTAGAAATAAGACAGGATAAACACCTCTTCCCCTGTTACAGGAGCAGAGACTTTGCTGGTGTTGCTGACACTTCAGGTCTCCTGTTGTTCTGAGCAGCTAATTTTCCATTTTTTTCCCTTTGGGTTTGGGTTGTCCATTCTGTTATTTGCAGCTTTGGCACTGAGGGAGAAAGAGATAGTTCCATATTGGAGGACTAATTCGGAAACACAGCTCCTCTGTTTTGCAGGCCCATGCTGTGGGTTCCTAGGTGTTACAGAAGGCTGAGAATGCTTCTTGGTGGGAAACACTAGTTCTGTTTGGAGGGTTGTGTTAGTACAAAGGCTGCCAAGGGAGGTGGTTGAGTCACCATCCCTGGAGGTATTAAAAAGACAGGTGGATGAGGTGCTCAGGGACATGGTTTAGTGGTTGATAGGAATGGTTGGACCTGATGATCCTGGAGGTCTTTTCCAACCTAGTGATTCTGTGAGTACTGGGTCAGCTTCCAGCTTGAAAATGCCTTTCAGCAATAGCTTTTCCCTTGTCGTTAGACTTTAGCAAGTAGCTTCATGTGGTCATTGGTGGTGGTTTACAGAGTTACCCAAAGTCTTAGCATATCTTTTGGAAGAAGCTGCGCTTGGAACAACTGCCATCAAGAAAAAAATACTTGGCAGAGAACATTACCAACTGTGTCCTTAATGAATTGGTGTAACACCTGGTAACCGATTCTTTGTTAGCAACTCCTTATTGTTAGCGGTACACTTATTTACTTAGCAATGTGGTGCTCTAAAATCTCTATATGGGTGCTTTCTGTCAAAATTTTTCTTTAAACATTTGCCAGTTCACTAGAGACTGTCAGACTCCCCCATCCTGTGCTGAAAGGGTTAATGAGAGCTTTTCAAACAGTTTCTTATGAGATGCCTTAAAGAAGCTCCTGGCATAGTGATTGATGGGAATGGTTGGACTCGATGATCCAGTGGGTTTTTTTCCAACCTGGTGATTCTATGATTCTATAATCAGCATCCAGGTGGATTTTTATTTTTTTGTTCTATGTGTGAACAGGCCAAGGGGGAAGTGAGTTCTCCTACTGCAGAGCTCAATAACTGGGTTGTAAGTTGAGTTTCCTTGGATTTTATATACATTCCAACCAGACTTCTGAGGAAACCACTTATTCTTTTTTGCTGAGAGAGGCTGGTGCATCCTGGGTCCTGCTGTTCGATGAACCTTTGCTGCTGTTCACAAAAGCAACTTCAGGCAACAGCTTGTAATTTAACACTATTCTTGCTTAGAGACGGACGCTGCACAATCTGCTCTGCAGCATGAATGGAGCTGCACATTAAGGGTAATGTTGGGTAAGACGGCAGCTTGCGAATGTGTATTTTCCTCTCCCATTTTCCAGTGCCTGCACACAAGAACCACAGTGCTAATGGAGCAAAAAGTGCTACCTTCATTTTCCATCTCTTGCCTCCTCATCTCAAACTCTGTTGGGACGAGGTGGTTTTGTCTGCTGTTATTAGGTCAAATATGTGTGCAATTTGTTCTGCTAAAGGAGTCTGCTAGATATTTTTAACCTTGAGGCCACGTGCTCGGTTTTGCTCTTGTTAAGCACAAGAGTGTCAGAAATAACTATTTCTCCTGCTTAGAAGGGAGGGGTTTGCCTTGTTCTCAGGGATAGGTTTTTGCCCTTTCTCAGCACAGGTAAACAGTCACAGCCCTATTTCTCAGCAGTCTGTTAGTCTCTGCATCGAAGGTAATGTGTGTGAAGGGAGTGGAGAGAAGGTGGAATCAGATGTGATTTTTGGGGAGCTAAAAGCAGTTACTGCAGTGGGGGATGTACAAGTCTTGTGAATTCCCTCATCAGGAGCGAACGCCTTTCTTCACTGTTAAAGCCTGCCTGGGTTAAAATCATGTTCCTTTTCTGCTTTGCTGTGCCCTGTTTCAGCAGAGGGGGTGAATTGCTCTGCTATCTTGTTCACCTTTACTTCCAGCAATGTTTCTTGGCCATCCTTGTTGGATTTATTATGGAGGACTAAATAACAAGCTGCATCAGTGACAAAGAATTGGTTATTGTGGGGAGAGGACAAATGGCTTTCTCTGAAGATGCTTCCTCTCTGACAACCTTCCAGTGCAACTTTTTCCTCTGGATAGATGAGTCTTATTTCTGTGAAAACTCTGTCAGTCTGTCTGCATCTCTCACTGATCCATGTGGTCGCTAAGGAGCGACACGTCCAGTATCTTTAGAGAAACAGTGTAGACAGCAATGTGAGGAACTGTTTCAGGACCGTTCAGAAGATCCTGTCCCCAAATGTTCTGGCTTCCCCAGCTAGGAAGAGGTAAGGAAAAGTGGCCTCATTTGGGGATGACTTCATGTACTACAGGTGTAATTAGCTAATGTGAAATGAATCTTGATTTGAAGAAGCTGCTCATTGTTGAACAGAGTCATTGGCTGACCTTGAGAGGCTGCCTTCACTCCAGGCATTTTTGTCTCCTGTTTTCACAGCCCGGTGCATGAAAAGCCTGTTTTTAAGGTCTGTAGTTTTAATTCTGCGTTCCCTGTTTTCCAGGGTCACCTTGTCCTCCACAGACTGTTACATCGTGCACGAGATCTACAATGGAGAGAACGCTCAGGACCAGTTTGAGTATGAGCTGGAGCAGGCCCTGGAAGCACAGTACAAGTACATAGTGATAGAGCCTACTCGCATTGGGGATGAGACGGCCCGCTGGATCACTGTCGGGAACTGCCTGCACAAGACGGCCGTGCTGGCGGGCACCACTTGTCTCTTCACCCCTCTGGCACTTCCCTTAGATTACTCTCACTACATCTCCCTGCCTGCCGGTGTGCTGAGCGTGGCTTGCTGCACCCTTTATGGCATCTCTTGGCAATTTGATCCCTGTTGCAAGTACCAAGTCGAGTACGATGCCTATAAACTTTCCCGCCTGCCCCTGCATACGCTTACCTCCTCCACCCCGGTGGTGCTGGTGAGGAAGGACGACCTGCACAGAAAGAGACTGCACAACACGATAGCCCTCGCTGCCCTGGTGTACTGTGTAAAGAAGATCTATGAGCTCTATGCTGTATGACTGCAGAAGGGAAGAGAGAAACCCGCAAAGACAAGCGTATTAAGACTCCCGCAGTAACATTTTGTTTTTCCTCTTTGAGAAGCAGTGGAGACTGGGAAGGATTTGGTTTAATAGAGCTGTTATTTTTAAAAATAACACATCACTGGTGCACCAAGGTTTTTTCAGTTCTTCGTTATACTTAAGATGTGGATGTGTGGTGACTTGAGAGCTGTATGTTAGGCCATGGGAGTCCAGTCCAGCAGTGGAATGTTGATGAAAGAAACCTAGAAAGAGAGGGGGCGTGAGAGCTTTTTTTTTTTTTTTTGGAAACATTTAAGTATATTCTTTAATTGTATTACACAGAACCAGCCAGAAGTTATCATTGACCATTAAAAGATGAGAATTTCAAATCCTTTTGCTCTCTTGTTACTGTTATCGTAGTTCCCTTTTATGGTGTGCTTCCAGGGGATGGAGGCTTTGCTGTGAGAGCTCCTGTGGTGATAGTTAATTATGTGTGCTCACACGCAGACCTGATGTTCCTTCTGTCCACTGAACGTGGCAGCAGTGTCCCTGTCACTTCCTAGCAGCCTTCTGTGGCAGGAAGAGCTGTAGAGTGATGCTTTCCATCTTGCTGGACCGGTTTTGTTTCTTGGCAGAGGGCTTACCTGTTATCCCTTCAGTAATTGCTTAAACATTGATGGAGGGGCTGAAGGCATCCAAACTTCACTGCCCTCCCACTATTGCTTCTCCAGACAATGGGGATAATGCTGGAAGTTCCTGTCTTCATATGCATTGTGCTCAGTTCTGGTGCAGGTTCTTCCTTGTGTAGGTACATCCCCACTGGCACACAAGGACTCCAAGGTGGGAACCCACCTGTCTCACCCTTGTGCTCTGTTGCTGCTGCTGACACTTGCACGTATGTGCCCCACTGTGCAATTCCACTGCTTTTGCTTGGAACATGCGCTTCTGGGGCAGCTGCTGCAAGGCAGCCCTGTGATCGCACCTTGTAGCTGTCTTACCTGGAAGCTCACAATTTGTTCTTGTGCATTAAGTAATCTCTTAGCTCAAAGATGTCAAAATCTTATGTTTAGCATGGGAAGTACTTAGTGGTTTGCAAGGTCTGCCAGTTACTTTTAAAAGATGGGGGCTTGCTTCCTACAGTCTCCTCCTACTAGATGGAAAAGAGGTGTGGCAAGGCTTTACGTGGCCAGCTTGGCACAGCTCCAAGAGTTATGATCCGAATACAAGAGCAAAGCCCTGTCAGGAAGCCTGCCTGCATTGAGGTGTAACTGCTCCCTTCAGTGGTAGCTGCCGCCCTGCCCTCTGCAGCCAAAGCGCTGACCTTGGGCAGGACTCGGGTGAGGTCGGACACTGAATCCAGTAGTTCTATCTTTATCTTTCCAAACTGCAGCTGCAGGCAGCGAGAACTCGCCCTGGCCTCCAGGCTGCAGCAGCTTTTCTGGCCGCAGTCCCAACTGGAGCGTTTGTGCTGATGCAGCTTTTGTGCTGGCAGGGGCCCCGTCCTGGCTGTGTGTGTGCTGGGCGGACAGGTTTGCCAGGAGTTCGAAGCAAGTACTTTTACCACCTGCGTGAGCAGCTGCACCTGAGCAGGCCTGTGGGCTGGAGGAAGCTTGAGACATCGGGATGTTTCTAGGTGGCAACAGCCCTTTGCCCCTTTTGCTGTTGCAGCAGCTGAGTCTCCCTCCAAGGTTATAAAGCCAGGCTTTAGAGCAACCCTATTTATAGCCACAATGTACAGTTGCCTCGGCAGAGGGAAATGCAGCTACTTCATCCTGCTGCGGCTGGGCCAGGACTGCTGGGCAGGCGCCTTTTGAGCTCTGACGTTTGCTTCTGGAGTCCCATCTGCTGGGTGGATTTTACAGATCTGCTGTAGCCAATGTGTGCTTGGTTGCTGCAGAAGGCCCTGGAATATCTTTGTCCCTGCCACACAGAAGCTGTTCCCGTTCCTTTATTTTGTCAGAGCTATTAGTTCTTCACTAAACCTCTGTGGTCCCAGGCACTTCAGTGTTCAGCTTTCCCTTGGCAGGACAAACCCTTGGAGGCTCCCTGCATGTGTGACTGGAGCTAAAAATTAGTTTCCTCTAGTCCCTTATTGTGGAAGAAAAGGTGAAAAGTCAGCTTAGCTGTCACAACAGGTAGGTCTATTCTAAAACCACACCTTTAGCTCCATTCTGAGGTGGAAATGACACAGATGGGGCATGGGGGGCTTGTTTTCCAATGAACACCAGTGATCTGGCTGCAATACATGGAGACATCCTGGCTACTAGCAATCACCGCTGTAACCGCAAGGTGGGGAGAACAGAGGGGTCTCGGGGTTGTGTTTCAGCACATAACATGAGACGGCTGCTGGATGTGGGGCTCCGGAATCACCCTGTGCCTCCCCGCAAGCTGTGAGTTACTAGGGCTGGGAACAAGTCCTCCCTTCCCAAAGCCCTGCACGCTTTGCTGCCCATCCTGGCTGTTACGGAGATGCTCTGAAATGCATCTTAGTTTCCATAGGGATGTGCACACTCTCAGTAACCTCAGACTTGGAGCTCAGTTTCAGCAGTAACTAACTCCCCACGTGTCATTTCCTTCCTCAGGTCATTTCCACCCCTCAGCACTCTGGAGAACACAGAAATACCAAGTGGCCCACAGTCCTCCCTGGTAGCCGTGACCTGGAACAGCAGAAGACAGCAGCTGGCTGAAGCTGGCAGGTGTGTTTGGTTTTGCCAAGAAATGGAGGACCTGAACGTGCAAAACACAAAAGGAGAAGTACAACTAATGCTTACAGAAGTTTCCCTTGTGGAGAAGGAGAGAAGGTAATTCCTTGGTTTCCTATCTTACAGGGAAAAAAAAATGCACCAGAAAATTTCTGCTTATAATTTTAACCCCAAGCCTTTAGATATCAAAGCTGCAACCTCAGCCACAGTGAAGATAGCAGGGGAGGGTGTCCTAACAGAACAGCAGCATTGTGCTTGTTAAATACATCCTGGTCATCATCAGGATGGACTCTCACAGGTCAATTACAAATCTGTAGTGGTCACAAAAAGACTTTTTGAAGAAGTCACAGCCCAGCCTGCACAGCTGCACTAGTGTCCTAGCATGACCGATGTCAGTGTGGTTTCACACAATGCTGACTGTAACCTAGCAGCATTAGACAGGAATGGTTGGACTAGAAGATCCAATGGGTCCCTTCCGACCTGGTTGTTCTATGATTCTAGCAGGTGATGCAGAAGAGGACTGGGATGAAGTATGTTGTTCCACAGCTCCTGGTACAGCAGCACCTTGCAGGAATGTAAGAAAAGAAAGCCAAACCCTTCCTGCTTTCCCTTCCTCTAATGTTACCGGCTGTGAGGAGCTGCAGCAGAAGAAAGAATTTATTTCATAGCAATCGATTTATTTGTCATCAGGTGTGCGCTCAGAGGCAGGACATACGAGGCGGTACACATGGAGGTTGCTAGTCAGCACGTGGAGGCAGCAGCAGGGTCTGGACCTTGGCTTTATGGCAGTTAGAAGTTACAAAAGATTATTTCTGTCTGTATTGAGCTCTCTCAGTGCAGCCACTCCTTCTTCCCAGTAGTGCTGGTATCTCTCATACGAGAATGAGTGAAGAGTGGAAGTGAAGAGTTCCCTCCTACTGTCAAACTCCCTCAAGCCTGTGATATCTGAACAGGCAGGTACTGGCTCCCCACTGGATGAGATCCTAATGAGCATCTGGGATTGCTTTAAAACAGAACTAAGGCTCTGTCTCCTCTGCTGCCCTCCCTATACAGAGATTCTCCCCTGCTCGCCAGGGCACAGAACAGCACCGACTCTGCTCCAGGCCTGCTAGCAGCTGCACAGTATTCACCCACAAGAGCAGCCTTGCTGTACTTTAATCTATCTGGGACTCCCCTGCATTAGCTCCTGTTGGGGTTAACTCTGTACTGCCAGGGAGTGCAGCATTAATGTCCCTGTGCAGCAGTAAGACATGGTTCTGCTATAAAATAACTGCCAAATCAAACTGAACTTCTACAGCAGTTACTTCTGTAAAAGTGACAACAGACTTGATTTTAGCTTAATACAGCAGATGATTTGGCACGTTAACAAGCAGAGGCTGTGAAGCCTTCCACTTCCAGCAGCGTAGCATGTTCTAGATCAGACTGGAAGGAGACACTGCAGAGGAGAGGTCCCAGCAGGGGGCTGTATTTCACAGGGGCCACAGGGTTGGGGAAGCCAAGATCGGTTTGTACAAAGGCAGAACAGGTGGGGTTTATTTGTAACAGCCCTAAAGCAGAGCACACCTAGAGTGAGGCGAGATGCTGTCTGCCAGCACACGGGCCTCCCCTGCTGCCAGGTGTATTCCCTGAATTTACTTTCCCCTGCAGCCACAGCTCCCCTCTGTCCAGGCACCCTTCTTCAGCTGAGGTATAGGTGCAAGTGCTGTCTTCCAGCAAGCTGGCCTGCCCTGTTGTGGGGAAACTGCTTCCTGCTCTCCATGGTAAAGTGCAACATCTCGAAAACCTGTTTTCCTGCAGGAGCACTTCCACTGATGTCCCAGCCGAACTGCAGGGTTGGCCTCTCCCCACAGTTACTGTGCGAATGAGCTGAGCTCTATGAGTCCTTTGCTTTTTTCTCCTTTTTTGCTCTCGTTGCCATTAAGGTGAAGAAGAGCCTGGGGAAGATGTTTCGCAGGTAGACAGCCAGGGAGGGAGTAAGGCCAGCTACAAGAACTTCCTTCTTCTTCTGTCCCACGGCGTTGAGAACCACCTGGGCGACCTCTGTGGCTGTCTGTCCTTCAGCTGTGTTCTTGTCCATAACTGCCAAAGGAAAGCCAGGTGAGCATCCATGCCAGCAGGTAAGTCCACACTTCAGTACCTGTTAGGAACCTGTTCTAATGTACGTGGCTGCTTGTATGGGTTTGGTTTTTACACCTGCTCCGTATGGGAGCATGGGCAGTTATGACTCATGGTTGGCCTAGAAATCAGTGATTTCTATCTAGGAAGGCTAAGTTTTGGGGGTTACTGTTCCCCCTTTGCATCCAAAGTTGACTTTCAATACATCAGGCCTAGTGTGTTCCCACCAGAGACTGTATGCTGCAAGCACACTTTCAAGTAACTCAGTCAGGCTTTAGTTACAGAGCACAAAATCATCCCTCACCTCCATAGCGGGATCCGTCTGCTGTGACAGCATTGAGAGAGAGGTTTGTCTGAATGTATCCAGGGCTTATGACCGTCACATCGATGTCGTACTGCTCTACTTCTGCTCGGAGACAATCAAAAAAGGCCTGGGTTGCATGCTTGGAGGCAGCATCTGTAAAAAAAAAAAAAAAAAAGAGAAAAGGATCACGCACTGAGAAGGAGCAAGGCTGATTTTCCCTGTCCAGATGGCTCAGCAAATTCTTTCGCTCACTCTCTTTCCACGTGGAGGTGGTCACTAGTGCCATGACTGACCTCAGTAGCGCAGAGCTTGGTGCAGGCTGCACACACTGTGAGGAGCCAGGCGGGAGCTGAGCTCCATGCTGCCAGGCCCATGGGGCTCTGGTCATGCTAAGCAGCCCAGAAGCTCTTCAGAACACACCTCTGGGCGCAAGGCCAGATGGCTCAGATTTTCCAGGCTCTCTTTCACTTCATATCACACCCATCCACTCTTATGTCATCCCCAAGATACTTCTCCATTTTTATGTTTATTTTCAGATGCCTGCATGCCAAACGCTCTCCTTGTAATTCCTCCACCTTTTATAAGGCAGTAATCTCACCAATATTATTTCTTGTCATTAATGATTTAGCGTGAATAGTTTCCTAGATCAAGGTAACTGTTGAGGCTTCTGTTTTGGCACTGGCTGTAGCATGGCATGTCACAGCTTATTAAAACCCAACATTCCTATTTTCTTTAGATTAACCAGGCAAATAGCAAGGATAAAATGCAATAATATGGAAATAATCAGAAAGTTTGCAAGGATTCCTCTCAAGTGTTAAGATAGGAACACAGAGCTCTTTTCAAGACAATGAAAATACATTCTCCTTCTCCATCCCCTACCATCTTTAGGACACAGCTCAGGTTTTGTATTTGAGAGTGCCTTCCTCAACAGCTGTCAGAGATTTGTGATGCACAACTCTGCCTTCCATAATGCTTCCCAGCATTATGGAGAGCTAAATGTGGAGGCAGCAGCCAAGCATTCCTTCAATCTAGTGCCCCAGGTATGTCTTCCCCATCTTCTCTGGAGGTACTTACATGCTGATCTGAAAGGAATGCTTATTTTGCCTTGGACACTGCTGATGGCCACAATGTGGCCTTGTCTCCTCTTGATCATGGAGGGGAGAAGTGCTAGGAAGACACAGAAAAGACCCATTCAGAATAGCAGTCCTGCTGTTAGTGCTGCTGAGAATTGGTGCTTTCATAGCATTCAAAGATGCCCAAGTGAATTACAAGATATGTAGGGGCTGGGCAAGGGATAGTGCTCAGGATGCCACCGACTGCTGCTGCAGGCTGGCTGGGATGTTCACCTAAGACAGACCCCTTGTGCCAAAGGGACTGTGCAAAGGTGGTTATAATTGCTACAATCTCTCACAGGCATGGTCAGCAGGACTTGCTCTTTTCTGCCGCCTTTCCATTTCCTGCAGCTGACACCCCCCAGGCTGAGCTTTCTGTGTAACCAAACAAGGTGCAGAGGAAAACTCTAGCTTCACCTAGAACCTGTCCTGTGTTCCTTAGGGTTTTCCTGGGTTGCCTACAGGAAAGCTGGGGAGGGGCTTTTGATCAGGGAGCGCAGGAATAGCATGAAGGGGAATGCTTTTTCAGTGCAGACAGGCTAACTCTATCTCTCTTATGAAGTTCCTGCCAGAGTAGATACAGGAGGTGTTTTATACAAGGTGGTATCTCTAATCACGTTCTTTCCATGCAGTCCTATCCAAACATCAAATTTAGGCCTGACCTAAAGCAGAACTTTCCTCCCCTCTTATAGTGTACTACGTACAAACTGAAGTAAAGCTGCACTTAGTTGTGCTGACCTGCAGAAATTATCAGCCAAATCCACTGTCCCCCCATAATCTGGATCACAGGTACCTTTGGTGAGGGCTATAGGACCAAAATAATTTGTTTCCATCACTTTCTTGTCCACATCCAGTCCTGTGTCCACAATTGTGCCTCGGAAGCTAATGCCAGCATTGTTGATCAGAATGTCCACGTGGCCCAAGTACTTCAGGATCTCTTCAGCACCATTTAGGACAGTTTTAGTGTCCGCAAGGTCAAATACCACAGTGTGAGGTTTGTGTGTCTGTGAATACAAAAAAGGTGGTAAAAGACCTGCTCAGGCTGTGCTGACATGCTGCATGTTCATGCTCATGACTCAAAGGTGACATGAGATTTCCTAGGTCTGGGAGCACAGGACAGGGTCATCTAACCATCCAAACCTTGTGCAATTAGAGCACAGCAGCTCCATTTGATAGGAATACATGGCAGAAGCAAGTGGTGCTCTCATCTTTATTGTTCCTTATACTAGAGCCAAGGAAAGAGGCAAGTAAGCTCTTCCTTAAATATTCAAGTTTGCTGTTATTTTATTAAAGAAAATGCATCTGAAATAGTAAAACATTTGACCCGTATGTCTTCTCCAGAAGCCAGTGATGTCTTTCTTAGCCACTGTGAGCAGCACTACACATCAAAAATAAAAGCCAACACTAGCAAAGTCACTTTTTCAGATTTAATCTATGGCCCAGAGATGCAGAGGTCTGGGCACCCTGCAGGCCCATTCTTTCACTTCTGTTACAAGGCAAGAAATCTTTCAACTGTCTTATTTCTGTCAGGTTTTTACAAGATATGGCGTGACAACTCCATCTCCTTTAGCACTATCTCTCCCTGACCACAGAGTTGCGTTTTTTCTATTGCTCAACACAACAACCCACAAGCAGTTCTGTAACTTCTGTAATAACATAAACAGAAATCCCTGCCACACGCAACAACAAGCCTTTTCTTCACCCGCACTTACGTTCTTTCGGTGATTGGTCATGGTAGAAAGCTGCTGTACCAGGTCTTTGAGCTTCTCACTGTCTCTACCGCAGAGCACCAGCTTGGAGCCCGCTGCGTGGAAGGCTTTTGCACATTCTTTGGAGGAAGCAAGCAAGAGAGAAAAGTAAATATTTGAATGCCAGAAACAAACAGATCTACACCATACCTGGAGACAGGCTAAAAGCTCTTCTGGCTGACACGGGTCTGCAGCAGCATTATCACTCCTGCATGACACACTGAGTTGCAGCAAGATGCCATTTTCCTGTGACTTTGGCAGACACATGACAGCAGTGAGGCAGCTGGTGTGCTCACAGTTACAGTGCTGGTTATGCAGTTATTGTGCTGTTTACGGATCCTCCTCCGACAGTTGGTTGAATTTACCCAGGCCTCCTAATTTCAAACTGTGTGCTCTTCTTAAGAGGGAGGGGCCTTCCATACCCACCTTTTCCCAAGCCAGAGGTAGCCCCTGTGATCACAACCACCGCTTCCTGGAGGTAAGCTCGCATCCGCATCCACTGCAGCAGCCGAAAAACAGCAAAGATCCCCAAGCTGCCAAAAAGCAGTGGGATGATGACTGTGCTTGTGAAATCCATGAGTTTTCCTTTTTTGACGACGTTCCTAGAACCACAAAATGAAAGGAAACAGACCGTTTCACCATCAAGAAAATTAGCAGAGACTTGAAAACAAGAGCTAATGTGGACAAGGTCAGTCTCTTCTAGATTTCCACTGGGCGCTTGGACAGAAGTAGCTGGCAGTGAACAGGCTACCTTGTTGAACCGGGAGCAAACTGTATAAAGTATTTCTGCAGGTGGAGGTAGATCACAATAAAATAACACACAGAGATAGCTGAGCTAGCTCTAAATAAGCTTGACAAGGTCTAAAAATAAAGCCATCAAGTTAGTACCCAACTCTTCTCAAGGTACTACAGAGATTCCTGAGCTAACTTATGAATGCAAAGCACTGTGCACGAAGCAGCTACACAGCCAGCCGGGGAGCAAAATCAGAAATCCCCAAGGAGGATTAACTCACTCCCTTGCAAAGCAGTGCATGAGCACAGCACCCAGCTGCTCAGACCATTGTCTTGTTCCTCTGCCTTTTTGTGCTGAGTGCGTGCAGGGTGTGTATTTGGTACCCATACAGCAGAGGGCTGGTAGAGCTGATTTAACATACAAGGTTCTCCGTACTGGTTCCTACTGAGCTGGTCATTTAAGGCAGCTGCCCTCTTTCTGTTGTCTCTCAGAGGCGTCTTGCAATTGGGGACAGATTCATGTGGGCAGGGAGAGCAGGTGCTGGGCTGAGCAGTGTGTCTCACAGGGCATTTTGGAATCGACCTCCTCGGCTCCCATTCAGGACCTTTCATTATTTCCAAGTGGGAGCTGACAGGTGGAGTGGCGCTTCCGTTACAAGCTCAGGTTGAAGCTGAGGTGTTACAAAAATCCGGCCCTGACCAGCTTTGCTTCCAATTTCAGTGAAATGCAGACAGTGGTGTAAAGCAGATGAAAAGGTAATTGGGAAGAGGGGGCTTTTCTGACACTTCTTGTAACTAAACTGCACAAGGAGATGGGAGGGAGTCCCACGTTTGCTTACAGTGCGCTCCTTTCTCATTGTTTGGCAAAAGTAATAATTTAGCTGAGCTAAAGTATTTTGGAAAGAATTCCTGTAGCACTTCAGACCTACAGCAAGAAGTTTTTCTTTGATTTCACAGACTCACTGATGTTGCCTAGCAGGAGTTCTCATTTCAGCTTGTCATATTGAACACACTGGGAAACCAGTGGCAAAATAACTACCAGTGGCAAAAAAACCCCAAACAAAACAATAACTACCAGTAGCAAAATAACTACCACTGGAACAAGCAAACGTGGAACCAGCTCAAGCTGTAGAGCCACACTGCAGGACTTTCCTCAACATCCACACTGCAGAGCCCCAAGTCAGGCTGGATGGCAGTTACCTTCTGAGCAGTTTTCAGGGCTATTTGGTGGAAAGGCTGAAGGGAACAATGGCTGCAGCCTGCAAAAGTTATATTCTGTTCAGCATTAGGGTTACTTGCTGCAAAAGCGAGAGAAAAAATCTGCTGCAATTTGAAGGAGAATGAGATAGATCAGAGATTAAAAAAAAAAAAAAATTGATTCACATCAACAAAAATGCTAAAATGCAAGACAAATGCTGGGAGGAGAAGATAAAAAACATAAACCCCAAGTTAAGACAGATAACACTTTGAAGTAGCTGAAGACACCCCGAGGCAGATAACACCATCTCATATCAAAAATGTAAGGGAGGGTGGGAAACTCAAGGGGTCCCACACCTGATTTTGAGAGAAACTGGATCTCAGACCTCCTGGCTCAAAAGGTCCGTGACGTCACTATCACCTTTGCTCCAAAATGTGGCTATTGATGCTGAAAACAAATGCTATTTGTTCTTGACAGACAATGTTTATGACACCAGAGCATCTATAGGAGAAAAGCCCATAACTGGTTCAAATAAAGTCCTGGAATTCTCAGTTCTCCATCCCAAAAGGCAGACTGGAACATGCAGGTTATTAGCAGAAAATAAGAACAGTGATAATTTAAGTAAATACCAGTGATGGGAAACTTTTGAAGGGCTCACCATAAAATACATCTCACATATCCGGTTCAAAAACATCTTTCCCCTTAAAAAATAAACTAGATTTTATCCTGTAAAAGCCAGGACAGTGACATCTGAAGGAACAAGGATCTTCATTAATAAAGTCAAGAGTGCAGTAAAGGCAGCACAGAGGAGATCAAGTCCTAAAAGAAACCAACTCATGGCAGTTTCTCTACACAGCACCTATTCTCCCTAAGCTTCAGTCACCAGAACCACATTGTCCCTTAGTGACAAATGGCAGCAACTGGGAGGCTATTTTCAGAAATCAAAGGTGTCAGTTTAAAAGGTGGGGGCTTAAAAGGAAGGAGAAAACCATTTGTTGTAAGGAAGCCCCTGTCCAGAAGCAGAGTAGCTCTGAGCCGAGTTAGCTACCCACGTTAGCCTGCAGAAAGCACAATGTCCTACCTTGCAAAGAACTCACTCGCCAGTGGCTCTGTGAGATGGTGTCTCCCTCTGGTCTTGTAACAGAACAGACCAGGCTTAAATTTGGAAATGGCAGCGGTTCAAGCCAACATGCTCTGCCCAATGCGAGCCCAGCCAAGAGCTGCCTTGGAAAACGAACCTCAGGAGCACGGTCTGTGACCTTTGAAGTGTGGGGGAGTTTAACCCTCGAGTAAAAAGACAAGAGGTGAGTTCAAAATCATCCACAACTCACGATGGCCCTTCTAGTCCTAAGACCAACACCACACTCTAGATGGAAAAGGTGGCAACCTACGAACCCAGTGCAATTCTGTTACTGTAATTAGTTGGGGGTATACGCTGATGTTGCGGTGCATACTCTAAAATGGCCTAAATTGTGCCAATTGAGAGAAAACAGACTTAATTCCTTAGGATTCTTGAGAACTTTGAGCATAGCTGACCAGATGCATGAGCTTCTCATCACCCTTTGCTTCAAAACCCGGTTGTTACTGAGGAAATGGGCAGCAGACTAGACTAACCAAATTCCTGATAAGCCATGTCTGACAGGGAGAAAAGTGAGTGTTCCTTGCACTGGATATCAGCTAACCGGCTTTACCAGCTGCTTTGGAAATTGAAATCACATATATGGACAGCTGAGCCAGAAAAAGATGCCCTATAACAGTGTCTGTTACATCAGGGATTTAATAAAGGCCAAAAAGAAATTTGCTGACAATTTCTCTGGTGCACAAGATCCCTCTGAATGGCAAGTTAAATGTCAAAAAATGCATCCAAAACCCGTAAGAAAAAACAATGGCTAAATTAATTAAAAAAACCCTAATTACTGAAATGCCAGCATGCACTTACAGAAACACCTTTCACTCTCTACTTTATCTGCAGAAAATGATGCAAAAAATCCACTGAGGCCACCAGCAAAGCTCCTGAGAAGGAACATGGGAACTGGAGAGAGCTCCTTACTACAGTACTACTAGTCCAAACAGAGGAGAGAAAATGGGTTTGGAAGAAAGAATACAATAAATCAAGTGGAATTCTCAAAAGAACTAATGGCAACTAATGCTGGTGCCACAGACTTGCTACATGCTGGTGGCAGGCAAGCCTCACCACCAGTAGCTGTCAAAGGGTTTGGGGTTTGCCGAGGGGCAGTATGGATCAACTGTAGTGTTCCGGATTAATTTTACCAGTGTGATTTGAAGGATCTACTATCTCGTAGACTTTACTTGAAGCAATGTCTCGGAAAACCACCTACTCTATTCCAGTAGCCCCTCAACAGCATCCTGCTTATCACAGGATGGTTCGGATTGGAAGGGGATTCAAAGCTCACCCAGTTCCAACCCCTTGCTCTGGGCAGGGACACCTCCCACTACATCAGGTTACTCCAGGCCTCATCTAAGCTGGCCCTGAACACCTCCAGGAGTGGAGCAGCCATGGCTTCTGTGGGCAAGCTGGGCTAAGGCCTCTCCACCCTCGCAGGAAAACATTTCTTCCTAAGATCTCATCTCAAGCTCCCCTCCTTCAGCTGAAAACCATTCCCCCGCATCCCGTCCCTGCAATACCTGATCAAGAGCCTCTCCCCAGCTTTCCTGAAGCCCCTTTCCCTACTAGAAAGCTGCTCCGGAGCCTTCTCCGGGCTTAACAACCCCAGCTCTCTCAGCCCGAACTCGGATGGGAGGAGCTCCAGCCATCGAATCATCTTTGTAGCCTCCTCTGGACCCCTTCCAACACGACAACACCCGCTGCGCCACAGACAGGGTTTTACTGACATTTCTACTGAGTCAAGAATCACCTCAAGCACAGCGAGAAGATGAGAACGGGGGCCCGGCCTGTCCCGCCCAGGTTACGGACACGCTTTAAGAGCTGCGACAGCGCCGAACGCGACAGCCCCAGGTTCCCGCACTGCCCCCATCGTGCCTGGACCGGGCCAGGCCGGGCAAGGCCGCTCGGGGGCCTCCCTGGGACCGGGACCTCCCGTGCGGAGAGGGGGCCGCGGGCCCTACCTGGCCTCCGCCGTCACCATGGCCACCGCCGGAAGCGGGGGGGCGGGCTTTCCGCCAATAGCAGGTAGAGATGGGACCGGAAGTGGCCGAAGGGGGCGGGCTTTCCGCCGCGGCGCCAAATGAGAGGCGGCCCCTCC
>JAUMJK010002098.1:0-29804 GCA_033558105.1 Coccyzus lansbergi
TGGATAAACCGGAGGAGAGCAGCGCGCTCTTAAAGCGGCAACAGCGCTTAAAGGGGCAACGGAGCGAGCGGGGCCCACACTGCCCTGTAGGGATCCTCCCAGCACTACAGGGACCTTCCAGGCCCCATAGAGACCCCCATAGGGACCCCTGCAGCCCCATAGGAAAGGCCCCAGCCCCACAGGGACCCATAGAGACCCCCCCAGCCCCATAGAGAGACCTAGAGGGACCCTCCTAGCCCAGCAGGGACCCATAGAAACCCCCCAGCCCCATAGAGACACCTAGAGGGACTGCCCCAGCCCCATAGAGAGACCCATAGGGCCCCTCTCCAGCCCTATGGGGACCCCCCCCAGCCCCACAGAGACACACGTAGGGAACCCCCAGCCCCATAGGGACCCTCCAAGCCCCATAGACAGACCTATAGGGGTCTCTGCAGCCCCACAGGGACCCATAGAGACTCCCTGAGCCCCATAGAGACACACATAGGGACCCCCCCCCCCAGCCCCATAGAGACCTATAGGCCCCCACCTCCTCCAGCCCCTATAGGGACCCCCTTCAGCCCTAGAGACATACATAGCGAACCCCCCTGCCCCATAGACACACCCATAATGACCCCCCCCCACCCCAGCCCCAGCCCCACAGAGACTTATGGGGAACCCCAGCCCCATAGAGAGACCTATAGAGACCCCCAAGCCCCATAGAGACACCCATAGGGACCCCCATAGGGAACCCCCCAGCCCCATAGAGAGACCCACTCCAGCCCCATAGACAGACCTATAGGCCCCCAGCTCCAGCCCTATAGGGACCCCCAAGCCCCACAGAGACACACGTAAGGACCCCCACAGGGACCCCCCCCCTCTCCCCAAGCCCCATAGAGACACCCACAGAGATCCCCTGAGCCCCATAGAGAGACCCATAGAGCCCCCCTCCAGCCCCATAGGGATCCCCCAAGCCCCATAGACACACCTATAGGGACCCTCTAGCCCCATAGAGAGACCCATAGGAAGCCCTCAGCCCCATAGAGACACCCATAGGGACCCCTCAGCCCCATAGAGAGACCCATAGGAAGCCCTCAGCCCCATAGAGAGACCCATAGGGACCACCCCAGCCCCATAGAGAAACCCAATACCCCCCCCCCCATTTCCTAAGGTCCCTAAACCCTTGGGGGGGGGGGGGGTGTCCCCAAGCTCTCAACTTTTAACCCTTTATTCATCACTTTCTCTCTCAGTGAAATGGGGGGAGGGGAGGGGGTAGAACCGCCATAACTAACCCCGCCCCCCCCGCCCTTCAGTCCCCCCCAACCCCCCCCCCCCACAAAGCACCTTTTGCATAGATTGTGTTGAAAAGGAACCTATTTTACATGGGGCTGTACAGGGGGCGGCGCCCCCGCAATGTACACGGGTAAAAAACGCCCCCCCCCGGCCCCTCCCCCCCGGCAAGATGGCCGCCGGGGGGCAAGATGGCAGCTGTTGGGGTCGGGGCGGGGGGGGGAGGAGGAGGTGGAGCCGGTCGAGCGACCGCAGGAGTCAAAATGGCTGCCGGGCGGGTGGGTGGTCTCTGGAGGAGGTAAGATGGCCGCCGGGGAGAGACGTCGTGAGGCAAGATGGCCGCCGGGTGGGGATGTCCGCCGGAGGCAAGATGGCCGCCGGGGCGAGATGTCGTGAGGCAAGATGGCCGCCAAGGAGGAGGGCCAACAGAGTCAAGATGGCCACCAGGTAGGATGTCCAACGGAGTCAAGATGGCCGCCGGGGCAGGAAGTCATGAGTCAAGATGGCCGCCAGGGCAGGAGGTTGTGAATCAAGATGGCCGCCAGGTAGGATGTCCAACAGAGTCAAGATGGCTGCCGGGGCAGGAGATCATGAGTCAAGATGGCTGCCGGATGGGATCTCCGCTGGAGTCAAGATGGCTGCCAGGTTAGGAGGTCGTGAGTCAAGATGGCTGCTTAGTAGGAGGTCGTGAGTCAAGATGGCTGCTAGATCAGGAGTTCATGAGGTCATGAATCAAGATGGCTGCCAGGGAGGATGTCTGCTGGAGTCAAGATGGCTGCCGGGGCAGGAGGTCATGAGTCAAGATGGCTGCTGGGACAGGAGGTCATGAGTCAAGATGGCTGCCAGGTCAGGAAGTCCAAGAGAGTCAAGATGGCTGCCAAGGCAGGAGGTCATGAGTCAAGATGGCTGCCAGGTCAGGAAGTCCAAGAGAGTCAAGATGGCTGCCAAGGCAGGAGGTCATGAGTCAAGATGGCTGCCAGGTCAGGAAGTCCAAGAGAGTCAAGATGGCTGCCAAGGCAGGAGGCCATGAGCCAAGATGGCTGCCAGGTCAGGAAGTCCAGCAGAGTCAAGATGGCTGCCGGGGCAGGAGGTCACAAGAGCCAAGATGGCCGCCAGGTGCGATGATCATGAATCAAGATGGCCACCAAGTCAAGAGGTCAGAAGAGCCAAGATGGCTGCCGGGTCAAGAGATCATGAGAGCCAAGATGGCCGCCAGGTCAGAGAGTAACAAACCAAGATGGCTGCCGAGTACTGAGATCCAGTGAAGGCAAGATGGCTACCGGGTCAGGTGACCTCCAGTTCCAAGATGGCAGCTGCTTGTGACATCACTGAGAACAAGATGGCTGCTGTCGGCCATCTTGGGGTCATTGTCGGCCATCTTGGAATAGCAGTCGGCCATCTTGAGGTCATTGTCGGCCATCTTGGAGTTGCTGTCGGCCATCTTGGGGTCAGTCAGCCATCTTGGGGTCATTGTCGGCCATCTTGGAGTAGCAGTCGGCCATCTTGGATTAGCTGTCGGCCATCTTGGGGTTGGTCAGCCATCTTGGATTAGCAGTCAGCCATCTTAAGGTCATTGTCAGCCATCTTGAATTAGCTGTCGGCCATCTTGGAGTTGCTGTCGGCCATCTTGGATTAGCTGTCAGCCATCTTGAAGTAGCTGTCAGCCATCTTGGAGTTGCTGTCGGCCATCTTGGGGTCAGTCAGCCATCTTGGGGTCATTGTCAGCCATCTTGGAGTAGCAGTCAGCCATCTTAAGGTCACTGTCGGCCATCTTGGGGTCAGTCAACCACCTTGGCATAGCTGTCTGCCATCTTGGGGTTACTGTCCGCCATCTTGAAGTAGCTGACAGCCATCTTGGGGACACTGTCGGCCATCTTGGGGTCGCCGTCAGCCATTTTGTAGGAGCCGTCGGCCATTTTGTGTGGCCACGCGGGGCCCTTCTAGCCCCTCCTCCCCCCAAGGCGCACCCCCAGTCGGCCATCTTGTATCCCCCACCCCCGCCCCCACCACTCAGCCCTTGCTGGGGCCCCAGGTGGCCATCTTGGGGTCCCTGTCAGCCATCTTAGGCCCTTTTTTTATCACCTCAGAGCCCCCGGCGGCCATTTTAGGGCCCCAATTGCCACGTTCAGGCCCCAGTCAGCCATCTTGGGAGCCCTTGTCGGCCATTTCGGGAACCCTGTCAGCCATCTTAGGGCTCCAGGCGGCCATCTTGAGGTCCCATTTAACCATCTTGGGCCCACAATGGCCATCTTAGGGCCCCAGGCGGCCATCTTAGCATCCTATTTAACTATCTTGGGCCCATGTCGGCCATCTTAGGGCCACAGGCAGCCATATTAGCTCCCCATGTCGGCCATCTTAGGGCCACAGGCAGCCATATTAGGGCCAGAGTCGGCCATCTTAGCTCCCCAGGCGGCCACCTTAGGGCCAGAGTCGGCCATCTTAGCTCCCCAGGCGGCCACCTTAGGGCCCCAGGTGGCCATCTCCGCACCCCAGGCGGCCATCTTAGCGACCCAGGCGGCCATCTTGGCGTCCCAATCCAACCGCCTCGTCCTCTCATCCCCCCCTTCCCGAAGCGGCCACGTCAGCGCCCGGGTTGGCCATCATTCTAGCGTCCCCTTCCGCCGCCGTCGGCCATCTTGCAGCGGGCGGCGTCACGTCTTGGCTTTCCTCCCCCGCGCGGGGGCGGAGCCGCCTCCTCCTCCTCCCCCTTCGCCGCCGCCAGCACCGCCCCCCGCGGGGGCGGAGACCACACACCTCCTCGGGGGCTGCTGCCTCCGGGCCTGGCGCTGCTGCCGCCTCCCTCCCCCTGCTCTTCGCGCGCCCGAAGCCGCCGAGGCCGCTGGGAGCCGCCTCTGCCGCCCTCGCTGAGCCCCTCCCGCCGCCTTCCGGCGCCGCTTGGCCGGGGGCGGAGCCACCCCCGGGCGCTGCTGCTGCTGCTGCTGCTGCTGCTGCCTCCGAGGAGGCGTCACGGCCGCCTCCTCCTCCTCGCTCAAGATGGCGTCTTCCTCCGACAAGGAGGGCGACCTCCTCCTCCTCCTCCTCTGGGGCGGCTCCCGCTCCAGCGGCGCCATCAAGATGGCCGCCGGGTGGCGCCGGGTGCTCCTCGTCGCCGTCGTCGCCGCCGACGACCGCTTGGGCGGCCTCCCCCTCCTCCTCCCCTTCTTGCCGCCGCTCGGCCCCTCCCCTCGCGCCGGCCGGCCCCGCCCCCCCCCGCCCCCCTCCCCGTTCCTCCTCCTCCCCCCCCCCCCTCCTCCTCCTCCTCCTCCTCTTCTGTTGCCTCATTCTGCTGCCGCCGCTTTCCGCCTGCGCTCGCAGCCTCCCCCCCAGCCCCGCCCCGGGCGGGAGGAGCTTGGGCGGCCGTCCCCGGCGCCGCTTGGCGGGGGGCGGGGCTAAGGGGGGCGGGCTTTGGCCGCCGGGAGGGTCTCGCTGCTGGAGCCGCCGCCGCCGCCTCCTCCCGCCCCCAGCGCCTTCCGAGGGGCCGGGGGGCTCCAGGATGGTGACCAGGCGGCCGGGGAGCTGCCGCAGGACTTTGGCCGCCGGGCCCGGCCCTCGGCTCTGGCGGATCTCCACGTCGGCGCTGCGGCGGCGCCGGGGGGCGTCGGGCGGCGTTTCGGGGGCGTCGGGCGGCGTTTTTGGGGCGTCGTGCGGCGTTTCGGGGGCGTCGTGCGGCGTCGGCCTCTTGGGGGCGTCGTGCGGCGTTTTGGGGCCGTCGTGCGGCGTTTTTGGGGCGTCGTGCGGCGTTTTGGGGGCGTCGTGCGGCGTCGACCTCTTGGGGGCGTCGTGCGGCGTCGCCTCAGCCTCGTCGTGTGGCGTTTTGGGGCTGTCGTGCGGCGTCGGCTTCTTGGGGGCGTCGTGCGTCGTCGTCTCGGCCTCGTCGTGCGGCCTTTTGGGGCCGTCGTGCGGCGTCGGCCTCTTGGGGCCGTCGTGCGGCGTCGCCTCGGCCTCGTCGTGCGGCCGGGTTGTCTTGTATGGAGTCGCCTCGGCCTTGGGCGGTGTCGCCGCGGGGTTGTCGTGAGGCCGTGGGGTCTTGTATGGAGTCGCCTCGGCCTGGAGGGCAGCGCCCGGGGGTTTGTCGTGAGGCCTGCTGGGCTTGCGTGACGTCACGTCGGCCGCGGGGGGCGTCGCCGGAGCGTTGGCGTGAGGCCTGGCGGATTGATACGGCGGCGCCTCGGCCTCGTCCAGCGGCGTCTCGGCCGGAGGCGGAGTCGCCGTGGGGCTGGCGGGCGGCCTGGTGGTCGTCTTGGCGCCGGGCGGCGCTTCGGGGGCGTCGGGCGGCGCTTCGGGGGCGTCAGGCGCCGCCGCCTCGTTGGTCGGCGTGACCGTCATGGCCGCCCTCAGGCGTTGGCTGACGCGGGAGGGGGGGTTGGAGGGGTTGGGGGAGGGGGCGGTGCTCGGGGGGGGATGGGGAGGGGGGCGGGTGGTGGGGGGAGGTTTGTGGCGTCGGGGGCGCCGGGGGGGGCAGGGCTGGGGGTCGTGGGGGTCGTGGTTGGGGGGAGGGGGGGAGGGGGCGGCGGGGCAGGGGGAGAGGGGGGGGCGGAGGCGGAAGCGGGAGGAGGAGGCCACTTTGGCCTCGTCGATGTCTTTGCGAGCGGCAGCCACCACCTCCTGGGACACACACACACACACAAAAAAAAAAAAAAAGTCTGAGGTGCTGCCCCACGGCTGCCCCATAGAGCCCTTGGAGCCCCACGGAGATCCATAGGGACCCATAGTAACCCATAGGGAAGCATTGAGACTCATAGGGACCCATTGAGACCCATAGGGAACCATTGAGACCCATAGGGAACCATTGAGACTCATAGGGAACCATTGAGACCCATAGGGACCCATTGAGACCCATAGGGAACCATTGAGTCTCAAAGGGACCCATTGAAACTCATAGGGAACCACAGAGTCTCATTGAGACTCATAGGGACCCATTGAAAGTCACAGAGACCCATTGAAACTCATAGGGACCCATTGAAACCCATAGGGACCCATTGAAACCCATAGGGAACTAGTGAAACCCATAGGGAACTAGTGAAACCCATAGGGACCCATTGAGACTCACAGGGACTCATAGACACCCATTGAGACTCATAGGGAACCACTGAAACCCAGAGAGACTCATTGAGACTCATAGGAACTCATTGAAAGTCATAGGGACTCATTGAGACCCACAGGGAACCACTGAAACCCATAGAGACCCATTGAGACCCATAGGGACTCATTGAAACCCATAGGGAACCATTGGAAGTCATAGGGAACCACTGAAACCCATAGGGACTCATTGAAATCAATAGAGACCCATAGGGAACCACTGAGACTCATAGGGACCCATTGAAAGTCACAGGGACCCACTGAGACTCATTGGGACTCATAAGGACTCATTGAAACTCACAGGGACCCATTGAAAGTCATAGGGATGCACTGAAAGTCATGGGGACCCATTGAAACCCATAGGGAACCATTGGGACTCATAGGAACTCATTGAAACTCATAGGGAACCATTGAAAGTCATAGGGATGCATTGAAAGTCATGGGGACCCATTGAAACCCATAGGGACTCATTGAGACTCATAGGAACTCATTGAAACTCATAGGGAACCACTGAGACTCATAGGGACTCATTAAAACCCATAGGGACCCATTGAGACTCATAGGAACTCATTAAAACTCACAGGGACCCATTGAAAGTCATAGGGATGCATTGAAAGTCATGGGGACCCATTGAAACCCATAGGGACTCATTGAGACTCATAGGAACTCATTGAAACTCATAGGGAACCACTGAGACTCATAGGGACTCATTAAAACCCATAGGGACCCATTGAGACTCATAGGAACTCATTAAAACTCATAGGGACCCATTGAAAGTCATAGGGATGCATTGAAAGTCATGGGGACCCATTGAAACCCATAGGGACTCATTGAGACTCATAGGAACTCATTGAAACTCATAGGGAACCATTGAGACCCATAGGGACTCATTAAAACCCATAGGGACCCATTGAGACTCATAGGAACTCATTAAAACCGATAGGGACCCATTGAGACCCATAGGGACTCATTAAAACCCATAGAGACTCATTGAGACTCATAGGGACTCATTAAGACTCATAGGGAACCACTGAAACCCATAGAGATCCATTGAATCCCATAGGGACTCATTGAAACCCATAGGGACCCACAGAGACTCATGGGGACCCCACAGCCCCCTGCCCAGCCCCACAGCTGCCCCACAGCCCCCTGCCCAGCCCCACAGCTGCCCCACAGTCCCCTGCCCAGCCCCACAGCTGCCCCACAGCTCCCTGCCCAGCCCCACAGCTGCCCCACAGCCCCCTGCCCAGCCCCACCTCGGCCTGCTTGAGCTCCTCGCGGCTGACGTCCTCCAGCGACGCCTCCAGGAAGTTCATGGCGTAACGTTCGATGGGCGTCAACTAGGGGGACACGGGGGTCACCAAGGCCAAAGGGGTCATGAGGGTCACCAAGGCCAACACGGACACCTCGGACCTTCTAGACCTTCATCCAGCCCCTTCTCCTCACCCTCACAGAGACCTCGGACCATCTAGGCCTCAACCCACCGCGTTCTCCTCATCTCGAGGGATCTTCGTGGGACCTTGCGGAGCTGGTCCAGGCCCCGGAGGTGTCCCCTCACCTGCTCGACGAGGGCCGCGATCTCCTGCTCGGCCTTGGAGAGCTCCTCCTCGGGTTCGGCTCCTCCTCGCTCCTCCTCGGGGCTGAGGCTCTCGCTGAACTCGGCCAGAGCCGCCACCCGCTCCGCCTGGGCCTGCGAGGCCGCCCGGATGTCCTCGGGGTCCTCGGCACCACAAAGAGCCTGAAAGGAGATGGTCAGGAGCTCCAGGAGCCACCGAGGAGCCACTGAGGAGCTCCAGGAGCCACTGAGAAGCCATCAAGATGCTCCAAGAGCCATTGAGGAGCTCCAGGAGCCACCGAGGAGCCTTTGAAGAGCTCCAGGAGCCACCAAGGAGCCTTTGAGGAGCCCCAAGAGCCACCAAGGAGCCTTTGAGGAGCTCCAGGAGCCACTGAGGAGCCTTTGAAGAGCTCCAGGAGCCACTGAGGAGCCTTTGAGGAGCTCCAGGAGCCATTGAAGAGTCATTAAGTAGTTCCAGGAGCCACTGAAGAGTTATCAAGTTGCTTCAAGAGCCTTTGAGGAGCTCCAGGAGCCACCGAGGAGCCACCAAGTTGCTCCAAGAGCTATTGAGGAGCTCCAGGAGCCACCGAGGAGCCTTTGAAGAGCTCCAGGAAGCACTGAGAAGCCATCAAGATGCTCCAAGAGCCACTGAGGAGCTCCAGGAGCCACCAAGAAGCCTTTGAGGAGCTCCAGGAGCCACTGAAGAGTTATCAAGTTGCTTCAAGAGCCTTTGAGGAGCTCCAGGAGTCACCGAGGAGCCACCAAGTTGCTCCAAGAGCTATTGAGGAGCTCCAGGAGCCGCCAAGAAGCCACTGAGGAGCTCCAGGAGCCACCAAGGAGCCTTTGAAGAGCTCCAGGAGCCACTGAGGAGCCTTTGAAGAGCTCCAGGAGCCACTGAGGAGCCTTTGAAGAGCTCCAGGAGCCACTGAGGAGCCTTTGAAGAGCTCCAGGAGCCACTGAGGAGCCTTTGAGGAGCTCCAGGAGCCACTGAGGAGCCTTTGAAGAGCTCCAGGAGCCACTGAGGAGCCATCAAGTTGCTCCAAGAGCCACTGAGGAGCTCCAGGAGCCACCAAGAAGCCTTTGAGGAGCTCCAGGAGCCACTGAAGAGTCATTAAGTAGCTCCAGGAGCCACTGAAGAGTTATCAAGTTGCTTCAAGAGCCTTTGAGGAGCTCCAGGAGCCACTGAGGAGCCTTTGAAGAGCTCCAGCAGCCACTGAGAAGCCATCAAGATGCTCCAAGAGCCATTGAGGAGCTCCAGGAGGCACTGAGGAGCCTTTGAAGAGCTCCAGGGGCCTTCACGGTGCTCCAGGAGGCACCAAGTTGCCTTTGAGGAGCTCCAGGAGCCATCGAAGAGCCTCTGAAGAGCTCCAGGAGCCAACAAGTTGCCATCGAGGAGATCCAGGAGTCATCAAGGAGCCTTTGAGGAGCTCCAGGAGCCACCGAGGAGCCTTCGAGGAGCTCCAGGAGCCACTGAGGAGCCTTTGAAGAGCTCCAGGAAGCACTGAGAAGCCATCAAGATGCTCCAAGAGCCACTGAGGAGCTCCAGGAGCCACCAAGAAGCCTTTGAAGAGCTCCAGGAGCCACTGAGAAGCCATCAAGTTGCTCCAAGAGCCATTGAGGAGCTCCAGGAGCCACCAAGAAGCCTTTGAGGAGCTCCAGGAGCCATTGAAGAGTCATTAAGTAGTTCCAGGAGCCACTGAAGAGTTATCAAGTTGCTCCAAGAGCCTTTGAGGAGCTCCAGGAGCCACCAAGTCGCTCCAAGAGCTATTGAGGAGCTCCAGGAGCCGCCAAGAAGCCACTGAGGAGCTCCAGGAGCCACTGAGGAGCCTTTGAAGAGCTCCAGGAGCCACCGAGGAGCCTTTGAGGAGCTCCAGGAGCCACTGAAGAGTCATTAAGTAGCTCCAGGAGCCACTGAAGAGTTATCAAGTTGCTTCAAGAGCCTTTGAGGAGCTCCAGGAGCCACTGAGGAGCCTTTGAAGAGCTCCAGGAGCCACTGAGAAGCCATCAAGTTGCTCCAAGAGCCATTGAGGAGCTCCAGGAGCCACCAAGAAGCCTTTGAGGAGCTCTAGGAGCCACCGAGGAGCCTTTGAAGAGCTCCAGGAGCCACTGAGGAGCCTTTGAAGAGCTCCAGGAGCCACTGAGGAGCCATCAAGTTGCTCCAAGAGCCATTGAGGAGCTCCAGGAGCCACTGAGGAGCCTTTGAAGAGCTCCAGGAGCCGCCAAGAAGCCACTGAGGAGCTCCAGGAGCCACTGAGGAGCCTTTGAAGAGCTCCAGGAAGCACTGAGAAGCCATCAAGTTGCTCCAAGAGCCATTGAGGAGCTCCAGGAGCCACCAAGAAGCCTTCGAGGAGCTCCAGGAGCCACCAAGTTGCCATTGAGGAGATCCAGGAGTCATCAAGGAGCCTTTGAGAAGCTCCTGGAGCCACTGAGGAGCCATAGAAGAGCTCCAAGAGCCACCAAGGAGCCTTTGAGGAGCTCCAGGAGCCACCAAGGAGCCTTTGAGGAGCTCCAGGAGCCACTGAGGAGCCTTTGAGGAGCTCCAGGAGCCACCGAGGAGCCACTGAGGAGCTCCAGGAGCCACTGAGGAGCCTTTGAAGAGCTCCAGGAAGCACTGAGAAGCCATCAAGATGCTCCAAGAGCCACTGAGGAGCTCCAGGAGCCACCAAGAAGCCTTTGAAGAGCTCCAGGAGCCACTGAGAAGCCATCAAGTTGCTCCAAGAGCCATTGAGGAGCTCCAGGAGCCACCAAGAAGCCTTTGAGGAGCTCCAGGAGCCACCGAGGAGCCTTTGAGGAGCTCCAGGAGCCACTGAGGAGCCTTTGAAGAGCTCCAGGAGCCACTGAGGAGCCTTTGAAGAGCTCCAGGAGCCACTGAGGAGCCATCAAGTTGCTCCAAGAGCCACTGAGGAGCTCCAGGAGCCACCAAGAAGCCTTTGAGGAGCTCCAGGAGCCACTGAAGAGTCATTAAGTAGCTCCAGGAGCCACTGAAGAGTTATCAAGTTGCTTCAAGAGCCTTTGAGGAGCTCCAGGAGCCACTGAGGAGCCTTTGAGGAGCTCCAGGAGCCACCAAGGAGCCTTTGAGGAGCTCCAGGAGCCATCGAAGAGCCTTTGAGGAGCTCCAGGAGCCACCAAGGAGCCACTGAGGAGCTCCAGGAGCCACCGAGGAGCCATCGAAGAGCTCCAGGAGCCACCAAGGAGCCTTTGAGGAGCTCCAGGAACCACCAAGGAGCCTTCGAGGAGCTCCAGGAGCCACCGAGGAGCCTTTGAGGAGCTCCAGGAGCCACTGAGGAGCTCCAGGAACCACCCGACTGTGTTGTCACCTCACCTGCTCGAGGATGTGTGTCCTCCTGGTGGCCGCAGGGTCCTCGTCGTCCTCGGCCGCCGGGAGGTCCCCGTCCTTGTCCAAGTCGCGTCGCGCCGGCTCCTCCGGAGCCATCTCAAACAGCTCCCGGATGGTTTGCTGAGGGGGACAACCACCACCAGGTCGTTCCGGAAGGTTCCCAGACCTTCTCGGAAGCCTCAGTGACCTCTTTGGACCTTCTCAGAGGCCTCGTGGCCACCACCTCCCATGAAACCTTCAAGTTGTAGCTCAATGAGGCTCTTTGGGCTTCACCAGGAGCTCCAAGAGGCTCATTCAAGAAGCTCCAAGACCTTCTAGGAGATCTCAAACTCCCTGAGAAGGTCCTAGAGGTCGTTCCTGAAGGTCTTGGACCTTCTCAGACACTTTAGTGACCTCCTTGGACCTTCTCAGAGGCCTCGAGGCCACCAACTCCAATGAAACCTTCAAGTTGTGTCTCCATGAGGCTCTTTGAGTCCCACCAGGAGCTCCAAGAGGCTCATTCCAGAAGCTCTGAGACCTTCTAGGAGATCTCAAACTCCCCGAGAAGGTCCTAGAGGTCATTCCTGAAGGTCTCAGACCTTCTCGGACACTTGAGTGACCTCCTTGGACCTTCTCAGAGGCCTCGTGGCCACCACCTCCCATGAAACCTTCAAGTTGTGTCTCCATGAGGCTCTTTGGGCTTCACCAGGAGCTCCAAGAGGCTCATTCAAGAAGCTCCGAGACCTTCTAGGAGATCTCAAACTCCCTGAGAAGGTCCTAGAGGTCATTCCTGAAGGTCTCAGACCTTCTCAGACACTTTAGTGACCTCCTTGGACCTTCTCAGAGGCCTCGAGGCCACCACCTCCCATGAAACCTTCAAGCTGCGTCTCCATGAGGCTCTTTGAGTCCAACCAGGAGCTCCAAGAGGCTCATTCCAGGAGCTCCGAGACCTTCTAGGAGATCTCAAACTCCCTGAGAAGGTCCTAGAGGTCGTTCCTGAAGGTCTCAGACCTTCTCAGACACTTTAGTGACCTCCTTGGACCTTCTCAGAGGCCTCGAGGCCACCACCTCCCATGAAACCTTCAAGTTGTGTCTCAATGAGGCTCTTTGAGTCCAAAGGAGCTCCAAGAGGCTCATTCCAGAAGCTCTAAGACCTTCTAGGACACTTTGAACTCCCTGAGAAGGTCCTAGAGGTCATTCCTGAAGGTCTCAGACCTTCTCGGGCACTTTAGTGACCAACTTGGACCTTCCCAGAGGCCTCGAGGCCACCAACTCCAATGAAACCTTCAAGTTGTGTCTCCATGAGGCTCTTTGAGTCCCACCAGGAGCTCCAAGAGGCTCATTCCAGAAGCTCTGAGACCTTCTAGGAGATCTCAAACTCCCCGAGAAGGTCCTAGAGGTCATTCCTGAAGGTCTCAGACCTTCTCGGGCACTTTAGTGACCTCCCTGGACCTTCTCAGAGGCCTCGAGACCACCAACTCCAATGAAACCTTCAAGTTATGTCTCAATGAGGCTCTTTAAGTCCAACCAGGAGCTCCAAGAGGCTCATTCAAGAAGCTCCGAGACCTTCTAGGACACTTTGAACTCCCTGAGAAGGTCCTAGAGGTCGTTCCTGAAGATCTCAGACCTTCTCGGACACTTTAGTGACCAACTTGGACCTTCTCAGAGGCCTCGAGGCCACCAACTCCCATGAAACCTTCAAGTTGTGTCTCTATGAGGCTCTTTGAGTCCAACCAGGAGCTCCAAGAGGCTCATTCCAGAAGCTCCGAGACCTTCTAGGAGATCTCAAACTCCCCGAGAAGGTGCGAGAGGTCCTTCTAGAAGGTTCTCGGGTACCTGCTTGAAGTAGGCGGTGGTGAAGTTGCCTCCTTCGATGGCCATGTCGCCCAAGAGCCGCTTCTGGTTGGCTTTTTTCAGGATGTTCTCCTCCACCGTCCGTTCGCTGATCAGTCTGAGGAGAAGACAAACCGGGTTGGGACCTCCAGGAAGATCCCAGTGAAGAACTGGGTTGGTTCAACCTCTCCCGGAGCCTCCATGAAGATCCCAGTGAAAAACTGGGACCTCCAGAAGATCCCAGTAAAGAACTGGGTTGGTTCAACCTCTCCTGGAGCTTCAATCATGATCCCAGTGAAGAACTGGGACCTCCAGGAAGATCCCAGTAAAGAACTGGGTCGGTTCAACCTCTCCTGGAGCTTCCATGAGGAGCCCAGTGAAGAACTGGGACCTCTATGAAGATCCCAGTGAAGAACTGGGTTGGTTCAACCTCTCCTGGAGCTTCCATGAAGATCCCAGTGAAGAACTGGGACCTCCAGGAAGATCCCAGTGAGGAACTGGGTTAGTTCAATCTCTCCTGGAGCCTCAATCATGATCCCAGTGAGGAACTGGGACCTCCAGAAGATCCCAGTGAAGAACTGGGTTGGTTCAACCTCTCCTAGAGTTTCCATGAAGATCCCAGTGAAGAATTGGGACCTCTACGAAGATCCCAGTGAAGAACTGGGTTGGTTCAACCTCTCCTGGAGCTTCCATGAAGATCCCAGTGAGGAACTGGGACCTCTATGAAGATCCCAGTGAGGAACTGGGACCTCCAGGAAGATCCCAGTAAAGAACTGGGTTGGTTCAACCTCTCCTGGAGCCTCAATCATGATCCCAGTGAAGAACTGGGACCTCCATGATGATCCCAGTAAAGAACTGGGTCGGTTCAACCTCTCCTGGAGCTTCCATGAGGAGCCCAGTGAAGAACTGGGACCTCTATGAAGATCCCAGTAAAGAACTGGGTCGGTTCAACCTCTCCTGGAGCTTCAATCATGATCCCAGTGAAGAACTGGGACCTCCATGATGATCCCAGTAAAGAACTGGGTCGGTTCAACCTCTCCCGGAGCCTCAATCATGATCCCAGTGAAGAACTGGGACCTCCAGGAAGATCCCAGTAAAGAACTGGGTTGGTTCAACCTCTCCTGGAGCTTCAATCATGATCCCAGTGAAGAACTGGGACCTCTATGAAGATCCCAGTAAAGAACTGGGTTGGTTCAACCTCTCCTGGAGCCTCCATGAAGATCCCAGTGAAGAACTGGGACCTCTATGAAGATCCCAGTGAAGAACTGGGTTGGTTCAACCTCTCCTGGAGCCTCCATGAAGATCCCAGTGAGGAACTGGGACCTCTACGAAGATCCCAGTGAGGAACTGGGTTGGTTCAATCTCTCCTGGAGCCTCAATCATGATCCCAGTGAAGAACTGGGACCTCTATGAAGATCCCAGTAAAGAACTGGGTTGGTTCAACCTCTCCTGGAGCCTCAATCATGATCCCAGTGAAGAACTGGTTCCTCTATGAAGATCCCAGTAAAGAACTGGGTTGGTTCAACCTCTCCTGGAGCCTCAATCATGATCCCAGTGAAGAACTGGGACCTCAACAAGGATCCCAGTAAAGAACTGGGTTGGTTCAACCTCTCCTGGAGCCTCAATCATGATCCCAGTGAAGAACTGGGACCTCCAGGAAGATCCCAGTAAAGAACTGGGTTGGTTCAACCTCTCCTGGAGCCTCAATCATGATCCCAGTGAGGAACTGGGACCTCTATGAAGATCCCAGTGAGGAACTGGGTCAGTTCAACCTCTCCTGGAGCCTCAATCATGATCCCAGTGAAGAACTGGGACCTCCAGGACGATCCCAGTGAAGAGCCGAGCTCCTCACCCACGTCCAGGAGGTCCTTCGGGAGCAGAGGGAGGTGAGCTGGACCCCTCCCAAGCCCCCGGGGAAGGCCCTTCACCTGTAGATGTGGACGTCGCGGGTCTGGCCGATGCGGTGGCACCTGTCCTGGGCCTGGGCGTCCATGGTGGGGTTCCAGTCGCTGTCGTAGAAGACGACGGTGTCGGCCCCGGCCAGGTTGACGCCGACGCCGCCGCTGCGGGTGGACAGGATGAAGCAGAAGATGCGCTTGTCGGCGTTGAAACGCTCCATCAGGGCCTGGCGGAGAAGACAAGGAGGTGCCAGGAGGGCCCAGAAGGTCCCAGGTCACCCTCACACGTCCCTATGGACCTCAAGAGCCTCTAGGAGCGGCTTTGGTTCCATAAAGATCCATGATTCTATCTTAAAGCTACTGAGATGAGGCTCCTGGTGGCACCAGGGAAGGTTCCTGGAGCTCCAGGTCCTCTCGGGGAGGTCTGAGAAGGTCCCAGGTCAGTGTCACAAGTCCTTATGGACCTCACAGACCTCTAGGAAGTCATTTAGATCCATTAAGATCCATGATTCTATCTTAAAGCTATTGAGATGAGGCTCCTGGTGGCACCAGGGACGGTTCCTGGAGCTCCAGGTCCCCTCTGGGAGGTCCGAGAAGGTCCCAGGTCAGTGTCTCACATCCTTATGGACCTCAGGGACCTCTAGGAGGTCATTTGGTTCCAAAAAGAACCATGAAATGATTATGAAGCTACTGAGATGCGGCTCCTGGTGGCACCAGGGAAGGTTCCTGGAGCTCTAAGTCCTCTCAGGGAGGTCCAAGGAGGTCCCAGGTTGATGTCTCACATCCCTATGGACCTCAGGATCTTACAGAAGCTCATTTGGTTCCATAAAGATCCATGATTCTATCTCAAAGCTACTGAGATGTGGTTCCTGGTGGCACCAGGGAAGGTTCTTGGAGCTCCAGGTCCTCTCAGGGAGGTCTGAGAAGGTCCCAGGTTGATGTCTCACATCCTTATGGACCTTAAGAGCCTCTAGAAGCTCATTTGGTTCCATTAAAATCCATGATTCTATCTTAAAGCTATCGAGATGCGGCTCCTGGTGGCACCAGGGAAGGTCCCTGGAGCTCCAGGTCCTCTCAGGAAGGTCTGAGAAGGTCCCAGGTCAGTGTCTCACATCCCTATGGACCTTAAGAGCCTCTAGAAGCTCATTTGGTTCCATTAAGATCCATGATTCTATCTTAAAGCTATCGAGATGCGGCTCCTGGTGGCACCAGAGGAGGTCCCTGGAGCTCCAGGTCCTCTCAGGGAGGTCTGAGAAGGTCCCAGGTCAGTGTCTCACGTCTTTATGGACCTCAGGGACCTCTAGGATCACATTTAGTTCCATAAAGAACCATGAAATGATTATGAAGCTATTGAGATGTGGTTCCTGGTGGCACCAGGGAAGGTCCCTGGAGCTCCAGGTCCTCTCAGGGAGATCTGAGAAGGTCCCAGGTCAGTGTCACAAGTCCTTATGGACCTCACAGACCTCTAGGAAGTCATTTAGATCCATAAAGATCCATGATTCTATCTCAAAGCCATCGAGATGTGGTTCCTGGTGGCACCAGGGACGGTTCCTGGAGCTCCAGGTCCTCTCAGGGAGGTCTGAGAAGGTCCCAGGTCACTGTCTCACATCCTTATGGACCTCAGGGACCTCTAGGATCACATTTAGTTCCATAAAGAACCATGAAATGATTATGAAGCTATCGAGATGCGGCTCCTGGTGGCACCAGGGAAGGTTCCTGGAGCTCTAAGTCCTCTCAGGGAGGTCTGAGGAGGTCCCAGGTCGATGTCTCACATCCCTATGGACCTCAGGATCCTATAGAAGCTCATTTGGTTCCATTAAGATCCATGATTCTATCTTAAAGCTATTGAGATGCGGCTCCTGGTGGCACCAGAGGAGGTTCCTGGAGCAATAAATCCTCTCAGGGAGGTCTGAGAAGGTCCCAGGTCAGTGTCTCACATCCTTATGGACCTCAAGAACCTCTAGGAGCGGCTTTGGTTCCATAAAGATCCATGATTCTATCTTAAAGCTACTGAGATGTGGTTCCTGGTGGCACCAGGGAAGGTTCTTGGAGCTCCAGGTCCTCTCAGGGAGGTCTGAGAAGGTCCCAGGTTGATGTCTCACATCCTTATGGACCTTAAGAGCCTCTAGAAGCTCATTTGGTTCCATTAAGATCCATGATTCTATCTTAAAGCTATTGAGATGCGGCTCCTGGTGGCACCAGAGGAGGTTCCTGGAGCTCTAAGTCCTCTCGGGGAGGTCTGAGAAGGTCCCAGGTCAGTGTCTCACGTCTTTATGGACCTCAGGGACCTCTAGGATCACATTTAGTTCCATAAAGAACCATGAAATGATTATGAAGCTATCGAGATGCGGCTCCTGGTGGCACCAGGGAAGGTCCCTGGAGCAATAAATCCTCTCTGGGAGGTCTGAGAAGGTCCCAGGTCGATGTCTCACATCCCTATGGACCTCAGGATCCTATAGAAGCTCATTTGGTTCCATTAAGATCCATGATTCTATCTTAAAGCTATTGAGATGCGGCCCCTGGTGGCACCAGGGAAGGTTCCTGGAGCTCTAAGTCCTCTCAGGGAGGTCTGAGAAGGTCCCAGGTCAGTGTCTCACATCCTTATGGACCTCACAGACCTCTAGGAGGTCATTTAGATCCATAAAGATCCATGATTCTATCTCAAAGCTATTGAGATGCGGCTCCTGGTGGCACCAAGGAAGGTTCCTGGAGCTCTAAGTCCCCTCTGGGAGGTCCGAGGAGGTCCCAGGAGGTTGTCCCAGGTCCCCGAGGACCCTGACCTGTCTCTGCTCGACGCGGGTGCTGCCGTCGAGGCGCAGGTAGATGTGGCCGTGGTAGGTGAGGAAGCGCTCGAGGACGTCGAGCATCCTCGTCATCTGCGTGAAGATGAGCACCCGGTGGGCCTCGGCCTTCAGGCGCCGCAGCAGAACCGACAGAGCCTGCAGCTTCCCTGACGGAGACGGGAGACAGAGGGGGGGACAGTCACGTGTCGCCCGGGGACGGGCACAGCAGGGGGGACATCAGGAGAACATGGGGACGTGAGGAACATCATGAGGAGCATCATGGGGACAGCAGGAGGGACGTGGGGACATCATGGGGACATCGTGGGGACATCGTGGGGACATCAGGAGGGATATAGGGACGTGAGGAACCTCATGGGGACAGCAGGAGGGACATGAGGAGGGACATCATGGGGACATGATGGGGACATGATGGGGACATCATGGAGACATCAGGAGAACATGGGGACGTGAGGAACATCATGGGGACATCAGGAGGGACATGGGGACATGAGGAGGGACATCAGGAGGGACACAGGGATGTGAGGAACATCATGAGGAGCATCATGGGGACATCATGGGGACATCAGGAGCATCAGGAGGGACACGGGGACATCGTGGGGACATCGTGGGGACATCAGGAGGGATATAGGGACGTGAGGAACCTCATGGGGACAGCAGGAGGGACATGGGGACATCATGGGGACATCATGGGGACATCGTGGGGACATCAGGAGAACATGGGGACATCGTGGGGACATCGTGGGGACATCAGGAGAACATGGGGACATGAGGAACATCATGGGGACATGAGGAGGGACATCAGGAGGGATATAGGGACATGAGGAACATCATGAGGAGCATCATGGGTATATCATAGGGACATCAGGAGCACCAGGAGGACATCAGGGGGGAAACGGGGACATCGTGGGGACATGATGGAGACATCAGGAGAACATGGGGACATGAGGAACCTCATGAGGAGCATCATGGGGACAGCAGGAGGGACGTGGGGACATGATGGGGACATCGTGGGGACATGATGGAGACATCAGGAGAACATGGGGACATGAGGAACATCATGGGGACATCATGGGGACAGCAGGAGGGACATGGGGACATCGTGGGGACATCGTGGGGACATGATGGGGACATCATGGGGACATGAGGAACATCATGGGGACATCAGGAGGGACATCATGGGGACATCATGGGGACATCATGGGGACACCAGGAGGGACATGAGGACATGAGGAGGGAGATGAGGACATTAGGAGGGACATCAGGAGGGACATAGGGACATGAGGAACATCATGAGGAGCATCATGGGGACATCAGGAGCACCAGGAGGACATGAGGACATGAGGAGGGACATCAGGAGGGATATAGGGACATGAGGAACATCATGGCGACACCAGGAGGGACATCATGGGGACATCATGGGGACATGATGGGGACATCAGGAGAACATGGGGACATGAGGAACATCATGGGGACATCAGGAGGGACATGGGGACATCATGGGGACATCATGGGGACACCGGGAGGGACATGAGGACATGAGGAGGGACATCAGGAGGGATATAGGGACACGAGGGACATCATGAGGAGCATCATGGGGACATCAGGAGCACCAGGAGGACATCAGGAGGGACGTGGGGACATCGTGGGGACATGATGGAGACATCAGGAGAACATGGGGACATGAGGAGGGACATGAGGACGGACATCAGGAGGGATATAGGGACATGAGGAACATCATGAGGAGCATCATGGGGACATCGTGGGGACATCAGGAGAACATGGGGACGTGAGGAACATCATGGGGACAGCAGGAGGGACATGGGGACATCGTGGGGACATCAGGAGGGACATGAGGACATGAGGAGGGACATGAGGACATGAGGAGGGACATCAGGAGGGACATAGGGACATGAGGAACATCATGAGGAGCATCATGGGGACATCAGGAGCACCAGGAGGACATCAGGAGGGACATGAGGACATGAGGAGGGACATCAGGACGGATATAGGGACATGAGGAACATCATGGGGACATCAGGAGGGACATCATGGGGACATCGTGGGGACATGATGGGGACATCAGGAGAACATGGGGACATGAGGAACATCATGGGGACAGCAGGAGGGACATGGGGACATCGTGGGGACATCATGGGGACACCAGGAGAACATGGGGACATGAGGAACATCATGGGGACAGCAGGAGGGACATGGGGACATGAGGAGGGACATGAGGAGGGATATAGGGACACAAGGAACATCATGAGGAGCATCATGGGGACATCAGGAGCACCAGGAGGACATCAGGAGGGACGTGAGGACATCGTGGGGACATGATGGGGACATCAGGAGAACATGGGGACATGAGGAACCTCATGAGGAGCATCATGGGGACAGCAGGAGGGACACGGGGAACATCATGGGGACATCAGGAGCACCAGGAGGGCATCAGGAGGGACATGGGGACAGCAGGAGGGACTTGGGGACATGAGGAACATCATGAGGAGCATCATGTGGACATCAGGAGAACATGGGGACACCATGGGGACATCAGGAAGGACATGGGGGCATCATGGGGGGCATCAGGAGCACCACAGGGACATCAGGAGGGACTTGGGGACATCAGGGAGGACATGAGGACGTCAGGAACATCATGGGGACAGCAGGAGCACCATGAGGACATCAGGAGGGACTTGGGGACATCACGGGGACAGCAGGAGGGACATGGGGATGGGACTGAGGACAAGCTGGGGATGTCCTGAGGGACACCCCTGGGGCCCCAAGGCCCTCAGTGTCCCCTCAGGTGCCTTGTAGACACCCCAAGTGTCTCCCACAGGTCCCCAAGGTCCCCTCAGAGTCTCCTAGATGTCCCCAGTGACCCCCTAGGTGTCTCCTAGAAGCCCTCAATGTCCCCTCAGAGTCTCCTAGATGTCCCCAATGTCCCCTAGATGTCCCCAATGTCCTGTGGAAGCCCCCGATGTCCCCTCAGAGTCCCGCAGAGGCCCCCAAGGTCCCCTAGATGTCTCCCAGATGCCCCCAACGTCTCCTCGGGCCCTCGTAGATGCCCCCAATGTCTCCCCAATGCCCCCTAGATGTCCCCAATGCCCCCTAGATGACTCCGAGATGCCCTTAAAGTCCCTTCAGTGTCCCCTAGAGGCCCCCAATGTCCCCTCAGTGCCTCCTAGAGGCCCCCAATGTCCCCTCAGTGTCCTCTAGATGCCCCCAATGTCCCCATAATGTCTCCTAGATGCCCCCAATGACCCCTTAGATGCCCCCAATGTCCCCCTAGATGCCCCCAATGTCCCCCTAGATGCCCCCAATGTCCCCTAGATGCTCCCAATGTCCCCTCAGTGTCCCCTAGATGCCCCCAATGTCCCCCTAGATGCTCCCAATGTCCCCATAATGTCTCCTAGATGCCCCCAATGACCCCTTAGATGCTCCCAATGTCCCCTAGATGTCCCCAGATGCCCCCAATGACCCCTTAGACACCCCCAATGTCCCCATAATGTCCCCTAGATGCCCCCAATGACCCCTAGATGTCCCCTAGATGCCCCCAATGTTCCCCTAGATGCTCCCAATGTCCCCTCAGTGTCCCCTAGATGCCCCCAATGTCCCCTCAGTGCCTCCTAGATGCCCCCAATGTCCCCCTAGATGTCCCCTAGATGCCCCCAATGACCCCTAGATGCCCCCAATGTCCCCTCAGTGTCCCCTAGATGCCTGTCAAGCCCCTTCAGTGTCCCCTAGATGCCCCCAATGACCCCTTAGATGCCCCCAATGTCCCCTCAGTGTCCCCTAGACGCCCCCAATGTCCCCTCAGTGCCTCCTAGATGCCCCCAATGACCCCTTAGACGCCCCCAACGTCCCCATAATGTCCCCTAGACGCCCCCTCAGTCTCCTAGAGGCCCTCGATGACCCCCTAGATGCCCCCAATGTCCCCTAGATGTCCCCTAGATGCCCCCAATGTCCCCTCAGTGCCTCCTAGATGCCCATAATGTCCCCTCAGTGCCTCCTAGATGCCCCCAATGTCCCCTCAGTGTCCCCTAGATGCCTTTCAAGCCCCTTCAGTGTCCCCTAGATGCCCCCAATGACCCCTTAGATGCCCCCAATGTCCCCTCAGTGTCCCCTAGATGCCCCCAATGTCCCCTCAGTGCCTCCTAGATGCCCCCAATGTCCCCTAGATGCCCCCAATGACCCCCTAGATGCCCCCAATGTCCCCTCAGTGTCCCCTAGATGCCTTTCAAGCCCCTTCAGTGTCCCCTAGATGCCCCCAATGACCCCTTAGACGCCCCCAATGTCCCCTAGATGTCCCCTAGATGCCCCCAATGACCACTTAGATGCTCCCAATGACCCCCTAGATGCCCCCAATGACCCCTCAGTGTCCCCTAGATGCCCCCAATGTCCCCTAGATGCCCTCAATGTCCCCTCAGTGTCCTCTAGATGCCCCCAATGTCCCCATAATGTCTCCTAGATGCTCCCAATGTCCCCTCAGTGTCCCCTAGATGCCTTTCAAGCCCCTTCAGTGTCCCCTAGATGCCCCCAATGACCCCCTAGACGCCCCCAATGTCCCCTAGATGCCCCCTAGATGCCCCCAATGTCCCCCTAGATGTCCCCTAGATGCCCCCAATGTCCCCTTAGATGCTCCCAATGTCCCCTCAGTGTCCCCTAGATGCCTTTCAAGCCCCTTCAGTGTCCCCTAGATGCCCCCAATGTCCCCCTAGATGCTCCCAATGTCCCCCCAGTGTCCCCTAGATGCCCCCAATGTCCCCTAGATGTCCCCTAGATGCCCCCAATGTCCCCTCAGTGCCTCCTAGATGCCTTTCAAGCCCCTTCAGTGTCCCCTAGATGCTCCCAATGTCCCCTCAGTGTCCCCTAGATGCCCCCAATGTCCCCATAATGTCTCCTAGATGCCCCCAATGTCCCCCTAGATGCCCCCAATGTCCCCTCAGTGCCTCCTAGATGCCCCCAATGTCCCCCTAGATGCCCCCAATGTCCCCTAGATGTCCCCTAGATGCCCCCAATGACCCCTTAGACGCCCCCAATGTCCCCTCAGTGTCCTCTAGATGCCCTCAATGTCCCCATAATGTCTCCTAGATGCCCCCAATGTCCCCTCAGTGTCCCCTTAGATGCTCCCAGTGTCCCCTAGATGTCTCCTAGATGCCCCCAATGTCCCCTAGATGCCCCCAATGTCCCCTCAGTGTCCCTTAGATGCCCCCAATGACCCCCTAGACGCCCCCAACGTCCCCACAATGTCCCCTAGACGCCCCCTCAGAGTCTCCTAGAGGCCCTCGATGACCCCCTAGGTGTCCCCTGGCTGTCCCCAAGGTCCCCGACCCCCCCGACCTACCGCAGTCGTACTGGATGAGCCGGAGGTCGGGGAAGCAGGTTCGTCGCCGGCCGAGCAGGCGCAGGAGCTCGGGGTCCCCTCGCGGCGCCAGCTCCTCCTGCAGCCGCCGCTCCAGCTGCTGCTGCTGCCGCAGGCGCCAGGGCAGGGGCCGCACGCTGCGCAGCCACAGCCCTCGAGCCTCGGCCGCCGGCAGCGCCAGCTGGAACCTACGGGGTGCGAGGCGCGCGTCAGGCATCCGGCCCCGAAGGCCCCGAAAACACACAAAGAAGGCACCGGAACGCAGCACCAAGGCACTGACAGCGACCAAAATCCGGAAAAGAGGCACCGAAATCCAACAAAAAGCCTCCGAAAGGCGCTAAAGGGACTCCAAAAGGTACTGAAGTCCCTCGAAAAGGCACCGGAAGCCACTAAGATCAGTCAAAAAGCCACTAAGATCCACCAAAAAGCCTCAGAAAGGCATTAAAATCCACCAAAAAGCCTCAGAAAGGCACTAAAATCCACCAAAAAGCCTCAGAAAGGCACCAAAAGGCACCAAAAAGCCACTAAAATCCACCAAAAAGCCTCAGAAAGCCACTAAAATCCACCAAAAAGCCTCAGAAAGGCATTAAAATCCCTCCCAAAGGCACTGAAGTCCCTTGAAAAGGCACCGGAATCCACTAAGATCAGTCAAAAAGCCACTAAGATCCACCAAAAAGCCTCAGAAAGGCACCCAAACCCATCAAAAAGCATCCAAAAGGCACTAAAATCCACCAAAAAGCACCAAAAGGCACCAAAAAGCCACTAAAATCCACCAAAAAGCCTCAGAAAGGCATCAAAAGGCACTAAAAAGGCACTAAAAAGGCACCAAAAAGCCACTAAAATCCCTCAAACAGCCTCAGAAAGGCACTAAGATCCACCAAAAAGCCTCAGAAAGGCACTAAAATGCCCCAAAAAGCCTCAGAAAGGCACTAAAATGCCCCAAAAAGCCTCAGAAAGGCACTAAAATGCCCCAAAAAGCCTCAGAAAGGCACTAAAATCCACCAAAAAGCCTCAGAAAGGCACTAAAATCCACCAAAAAGCCTCCGAAAGGCACTAAAATCCACCAAAAAGCCTCAGAAAGGCACTAAAATCCCTCAAAAAGCCTCAGAAAGGCACTAAAAATGCCCCAAAAAGCCTCAGAAAGGCACTAAAAATGCCCCAAAAAGCCTCAGAAAGGCACTAAAATCCACCAAAAAGCCTCAGAAAGGCACTAAAATCCACCAAAAAGCCTCAGAAAGGCACTAAAATCCCTCCAAAAGGTACTGATGTCCCTTGAAAAGGCACCGGAATCCACTAAGATCAGTCAAAAAGCCACTAAAATGCCCCAAAAAGCCTCAGAAAGGCACTAAAATCCCTCCCAGAGGCACTGAAGTCCCTCGAAAAGGCACCGGAATCCACTAAGATCAGTCAAAAAGCCACTAAAATCCACCAAAAAGCCTCAGAAAGGCACCCAAACCCATCAAAAAGCCTGAAAAAGCCACTAAAATCCACCAAAAAGCACCAAAAGGCACCAAAAATCCACTAAAATCCACCAAAAAGCCTCAGAAAGGCACCCAAACCCATCAAAAAGCCTGAAAAAGCCACTAAAATCCACCAAAAAGCACCAAAAGGCACCAAAAATCCACCAAAAAGCACCAAAAGGCACCAAAAAGCCACTAAAATCCACCAAAAAGCCTCAGAAAGGCACCCAAACCCATCAAAAAGCATCCAAAAGGCACTAAAATCCACCAAAAAGCACCAAAAGGCACCAAAAAGCCACTAAAATCCACCAAAAAGCCTCAGAAAGGCACCAAAAGGCACTAAAATGCCCCAAAAAGCCACTAAAATCCCTCAAAAAGCCTCAGAAAGGCACGAAAATCCCTCAAAAAGCCTCAGAAAGGCACTAAAAAATCCCTCAAAAAGCCTCAGAAAGGCACTAAAAAATGCCCCAAAAAGCCTCAGAAAGGCACTAAAATCCCCCAAAAAGCCTCAGAAAGGCACTAAGATCCACCAAAAAGCCTCAGAAAGGCACTAAAAGGCCCCAAAAAAGCCTCAGAAAGGCACTAAAATCCCTCAAAAAGCCTCACAAAGGCACTAAAATGCCCCAAAAGGCTCAGAAAGGCACTAAAATCCCTCAAAAAGCCTCACAAAGGCACTAAAATCCACCAAAAAGCCTCAGAAAGGCACTAAAATCCACCAAAAAGCCTCAGAAAGGCACTAAGATCCACCAAAAAACCTCAGAAAGGCACTAAAATGCCCCAAAAAGCCTCCGAAAGGCACTAAAATCCCTCAAAAAGCCTCAAAGCCCTTCAAGTGCCCCAAAGCCCCTCATTTCAATTTTTAAGCCTCCCCCAAAGCCCTTCAAGTGCCCCAAACCCCCCCAAACGTCATTCCCTGACCCCCCCATCCCAAACCCCCAATTTTCTGACCCCCAAAGCCCTTCAACCCCCCCCAGTTTTTTGGGGTTACCTCTCGAGGAGGGGCTGCAGCTGCCGCAGGCGCTGGGGGGGGCTGAGCAGGGCCTGGGCCAGGGCCCCCCCCGGGGGAGGCTGTGGGGGTTCCAGGCTGAGGAACCCCAAGACTTCGGTGCCGTAGACGGGGGAGAGGCCGCAGCGCAGCTCGTTGAGGCGCAGCAGCCGCTCCAGGCGCTCCGCGCGGCCTCGGCAGCGCTTCGCCTCCAGGGCCTCCTGCAAGGGGTTAAAAAAAATCCGTCAGAGGTCCCTCATGGCCCCTCAGAGTCCCCTAGAAGGCCCCAATGTCCCCTCAGTGACTCACAGACACCCCCAATGCTCCCTAGATGCCCCCAGTGTCCCCTCAGAGAATCCTAGAGACCCCAATGACCCCTAGAGGTCTCCAATGTCCCCTCAGAGTCCACTAGATGCCCCCAATGTCCCCTCAGAGTCTCCAAGATGCCCCCAATGTCCCCTCAGTGACTCACAGACACCCCCAATGCTCCCTAGATGCCCCCAATGTCCCCTCAGTGTCTCCTAGATGCCCCCAATGTCCCCTCAGAGTCCTCTAGAGGTCCCCAATATCCCCTCAGAGTCCACTAGATGCCCCCAATGTCCCCTCAGAGTCTCCCAGAGGCCCCCAATGTCCCCTCAGTGTCTCCTAGAGGGCTCCAATGTCCCCTAGATGCCCTCAGGGTCCCCTCAGAGTCTCCTAGATGCCCCCAATGTCCCCTCAGAGTCCTCTAGAGGCCCCCAATGTCCCCTCAGTGTCTCCTAGATGCCCCCAATGTCCCCTCAGAGTCCACTAGATGCCCCCAATGTCCCCTCAGAGTACTCTAGAAGTCCCCAATGTCCCCTCAGTGTCTCCCAGAGGCCCCCAATGTCCCCTCAGAGTCTCCTAGAGGCCCCCAATGTCCCCTCAGAGTCCTCTAGAGGTCCCCAATGTCCCCTCAGTGTCTCCTAGATGCCACCAATGTCCCCTCAGAGGCCCCCAATGTCCCCTAGATACCACCAATGTCCCCTGGATGCCCCCAGCGACCCCCTAGACACTCCCAATGTCCCCTCAGTGTCCCTTAGATGCCACCAATGTCCCCTCAGAGTCCCCTAGACACTCCCAATGTCCCCTCAGAGTCCCCTAGACACACCCAATGTCCCCTCAGTGCCTTGTAGACATCCCCAATGCCCCCTAACTGTCCCCAATGTCCCCCTAGATGCCCCCAATGTCCCCTCAGAGTCTCCTAGAGGCCTCCAATGTCCCCTAGATGCCCTCAGGGTCCCCTCAGAGTCTCCTAGATGCCCCCAATGTCCCCTCAGTGTCTCCTAGAGGCCCCCAATGTCCCCTCAGTGTCTCCTAGATGCCCCCAATGTCCCCTCAGAGTCCTCTAGAGGCCCCCAATGTCCCCTCAGTGCCTCATAGACACCCCCAATGCTCCCTAGATGCCCCCAATGTCCCCTCAGAGTCTCCTAGAGACCCCAATGACCCCTAGAGGTCTGCAATGTCCCCTCAGAGTCCACTAGAGGCCCCCGATGTCCCCTCAGTGTCTCCTAGAGGCCACCAATGTCCCCTCAGTGTCTCCTAGAGGGCTCCAATGTCCCCTCAGAGGCCCCCAATGTCCCCTCAGTGTCTCCTAGAGGCCCCCAATGTCCCCTCAGTGTCTCCTAGAGGCCCCGATGTCCCCTCAGTGTCTCCTAGAGGCCACCAATGTCCCCTCAGAGTCTCCTAGAGGCCCCAAATGTCCCCTCAGTGTCTCCTAGAGGGCTCCAATGTCCCCTAGAGGCCCTCAGGGTCCCCTCAGAGTCTCCTAGATGCCCCCAATGTCCCCTCAGTGTCTCCTAGAGGTCCCCAATGTCCCCTCAGAGTCTCCTAGATGCCCCCAATGTCCCCTCAGTGTCTCCTAGAGGACCCCAATGTCCCCTCAGTGTCCACTAGATGCCCCCAATGTCCCCTCAGTGTCTCCTAGAGGCCCCCAATGTCCCCTCAGTGTCTCCTAGAGGCCCCCAATGTCCCCTCAGTGTCTCCTAGAGGTCCCCAATGTCCCCTCAGAGTCTCCTAGATGCCCCCAATGTCCCCTCAGTGTCTCCGAGATGCCCTTAGAGTCCCCTCAGTGCCTCCTAGATGCCCCCAATGTCCCCTAGAGGCCCCAAATGACCCCCCAGACACTCCCAATGTCCCCTCAGTGCCTCCTAGATGCCCCCAATGTCCCACGAGATGCCCCCAATGTCCCCTCAGAGTGCCCTAGAGGCCCCCAATGTCCCCTAGAGGCCCCAAATGACTCCCCAGACACTCCCAATGTCCCCTCAGTGTCTCCTAGATGCCACCAATGTCCCCTCAGAGGCCCCCAATGTCCCCTAGATGCCCCCAGCGACCCCCTAGACACTCCCAATGTCCCCTCAGTGCCTTGTAGACATCCCCAATGTCCCCTAACTGTGCCCAATGTCCCCCTAGATGCCCCCAATGTCCCCTCAGAGTCTCCTAGAGGCCTCCAATGTCCCCTAGAGGCCCCCAATGTCCCCTCAGTGTCTCCTAGAGGCCCCCAATGTCCCCTCAGTGCCTCATAGACACCCCCAATGCTCCCTAGATGTCCCCAGAGTCCCCTAGAGGCCCAAAATGTCCCCCTAGATGCCCCCAATCCCCTCAAGAGTCTCCTAGAGGCCTCAAGTGTCTCCCAGATGCCCCATAGGGACCCATAGAGACCCATAGAGACCCATAGAGACCCCCCAAATGCCCCATAGAGACCCAGAGACCCCCCCAGACCCCCCGAATGCCCCATAGAGACCCATAGGTGTCCCCCCACCCCCCCTAAATGCCCCATAGAGACCCCCCCAGACCCCCCAAATGCCCCAGAGACCCCCCCAGCCCCCACTTACCAGGTAGAAGGGAGATCGTGGTGGGGGTGGGGGCTGCCGGCGTGGGGGGGGCAGCCTGGGGGGTGGGGGGGGCGGTGGGGGAAGTTGGGGGGCAGGAGGAGGAGGTGTGGGGGGGCTGGGTCCCCCCGAGTCGGGTTCCGTGGGGAGGGGGAGGGCAGCAGCCGGAGGAGGAGGAGGAGGGGGTTGGGGAGGAGGAGGTGGGGGGGGAGGTTGGGGGGGGGGCAGCGGCGGCCGGGGGGGTCACAGGAGCTGGGGGGGCTGCAAGAGAGAAAAAAGGGGGGGGTTAGAGAGAGAGCACTTATGGGGTTCTATGGAGCATTTTGGGGGGGTCTGGGGGGGTATCTATGGGGCATTTTGGGGGGTCTGGGGGGTATCTATGGGGCATTTGGGGGGTCTGGGGGGTCTCTATTGGGTCTCTATGGTTCCCTATGGGCTATCTATGGGGACCCTATGGGCTCTCTATGGGTCTCTAGGGATCTCCATGGGTCCCTGTGGGGCATTTGGGGGGCCTGAGGTGGTCCCTATGGGGCATTTGTGGGGTCTGGGGGGGTCTCTATTGGGTCTCTATGGTTCCCTATGGGCTCTCTATGAGGACCCTATGGGTCCCTATTGGTCTCTATTGGGTCTCCATGGTTCCCTATGGGGACCCTATGAGTCCCTATTGGTCTCTATGGTTCCCTATGGACTCTCTATGGGGACCCTATGGGTCCCTATTGGTCTCTATTGGGTCTCTAGGGTTCCCTATGGACTCTCTATGGGTCCCTATTGGTCTCTATGGTTCCCTATGGACTCTCTATGGGGACCCTATGGGTCCCTATTGGTCTCTATGGTTCCCTATGGACTCTCTATGGGGACCCTATGGGTCCCTATTGGTCTCTATGGTTCCCTATGAACTCTCTATGGGGACCCTATGGGTCCCTATTGGGTCTCTAGGGTTCCCTATGGGCTCTCTATGGGGACCCTATGGGTCCCTATGGACTCTCTATGGTTCCCTATGGACTCTCTATGGGTCCCTATTGGTCTCTAGGGTTCCCTATGGACTCTCTATGGGTCCCTATTGGTCTCTATGGTTCCCTATGGGTCCCTTTTGGTCTCTATTGGGTCTCTAGGGTTCCCTATGGACTCTCTATGGGTCCCTATTGGTCTCTAGGGTTCCCTATGGACTCTCTATGGGTCCCTTTTGGTCTCTATTTGGTCTCTAGGGTTCCCTATGGGACTCTCTATGGGTCCCTTTTGGTCTCTATGGTTCCCTATGGGGACCCTATGGGTCCCTATTGGTCTCTAGGGTTCCCTATGGGCTCTATGTGGACCCTATGGGTCCCTATTGGTCTCTAGGGGTCTCTATGGGTCCCTATGGGTCCCTTGGGGGGGGTCTCTATGGGTGGGGGAGCCCC